>JAHZMT010005303.1:0-21088 GCA_027743785.1 Sinhomidia bicolor
AAAAAGACCAGTCTAGCAAATTGTTTCGAGCAAAGTGTAGATCTGGAAACTGTCTTTCTGGAAACTGACCGAACGCCTGAAATATACATGCTCGTATGGTAATAATATTTCCTTTTGTGTAGTCTCAAATTTTAATGTGTATTGTCATGCGGGACACGAATTGCCAGAAAGATTTTTTGTTATAAGAAGCTGAATATATGAGTAGAGGATCGTGCAAAAATGGCTTGTTTTAGCCATATTGAACAGCCTACTACCTTAGCAACCACCGCCACACAGCAAAACTAGCCACCTCCTCATTTATTTTTCACTGTGTCTCTTGTGATGTCGTCGTACGAAACCAGACTCATGTTTGAAGATCATGTCATGATCCTTATTGTTACTGCTCTCTCATGCTGTCGTTTACAAACCCATTTTTTGCCTTGCAAATATGATCAGCTCCATTATTATTATTCGTCAAAGCGTCCGTGGGAATCAAAGTTGTGTTTATCTATTTTTTTCTCTCTCTCTTTCAAAGTCACTCTCTGTTCTTCTTCTGCAATTGCATTCATATAGCTCAGCATTTTTATTCATGTACGTTTTTTTTCTCTGGCTTTATCTTTTCTTAAGCCTTTCCAAGAAACGTGTGGTGGCGGTGTGGTACGGTGTATCCGTATATTATTCAGATTAGATCAAATCAGAGAGAGAAGTAAAAATGATGTTTAAAAAATGACTCATGACTGGTCATGTTTTTGAGAGCAGAAAGATGCAGGAGAACATTAGAAGAATATAATCTTTGCTTGATGGAAAAGATTATTACATAATAATATTATTATAGACAGTACATTTTGTAGCAAAAATATTAGGTGGAATGGACGTGGTGGTGTTTTGTGAAGGTGGAGTAAAAATATGGATGATGGTAATAAATGTTAATGTTATTATTATTATGGAGGAGTCGGCGTTTTACTCTGTTCTGCGGTGGTGGAGTTTTGTTGGTGGATGTTGATGATGATAAATAGGTAGGTGCTTTTATATTTTTAGCTGTGGTGGGGACAATTTTTTCATTTGTTTGCTAAGGTTCTTTTGTGTACGTAATAATGGATTACAGTAAGTTATAACTAAAAAATATTGACATGGCTGATGTTATACAAACAAAAGAAAAAAAATACGTATATTTTTTTTCAGTTAAAGTTGATAGTAAAATACAATATTGTGTATTCTCTTCAGCACAGTTTAGAAGACATTGATTTTTTTTAAATTCCTTCTTTGTAAATTAAACATGTCTTTAGTGACAACGACACAAGAGAGACGATCGACATGACAAAGGCAGCAACTTAACTCATTTTTGTTGCTCCCTCTTTTTTTTTATTGTACAACAGCGTTGTTATGTGTTTACGTTTGCATACATAAAGGGGATTCCCCGTGTAAAAAATCTTTTGCAAACAATCTTTAAAAATTGCTACCATATTTAGAAATTTGTATAATGCTTTGAGTGAGTGGCTTGTAAACTTGCGAAATGCAAATATTGTAATACTTCTAATTACAAGCATGGGCTTTAATTTCAAATTTTTATGTTTATTTTTTTCTACATTATCTTCAATCGACAAACTCTATAAAATCTTTTTTACAGTGACCGACTTGAAGTTGTAATTTTAGCGTAAATTCGATATTTATTTTATTCATGCCAATGTCAGTTGTTTATTGACACGGATGTTATAATCAAATGAAATTGGTTTTTGTCTTTGCCTCATACAATCTGCAAAACTCTTTTGTTCTCTACATACCTCTCTGTATTGAGTTGTCTTTCAGATTCAAGACATCTTAAACAATCATTGCACACGTGCATCAAACAATAAAAAATGATTACACCATATCAATGAATTGAGAAAATTGCGGATGAAACAAGAGCGAGTACGTAATGTTTTTTAAAAGATGAAATATTATATAAGGCTTGGCTGCAGGATTGTCGGCATTTGTGTGTGGTGTTGTGTGTGTGATAATGGGAGCAGTGGCCATTTGGTTTGGTCGGTCATATAATCATTGAAACAATCGTAGTAAAAGCACTTTTCTTTCTTCTTCTTTTTTTGCATCTGTTTTGATATGTGATATCATCATCATCTTTATCATTTTACTGCACTGCACTCTACCTGAAAAGATTTTTTTAGCGAAAACCTTTTATAGCAAACTTTTCTTTGTGATGTGCGCGATGACGGCTACGTATTCACTCCCAATGAAACAATGAAATAAAAGGGCCGGGCAAGAAGGACATCTACCTATTCGTCTCCATCATCATCTCTGTCATCCCATGAATGAATAGAGCAATCATCATACCTAACGGTTATGCTGATGCTATAACAATGACAACTGCTATCTAGTAGGCAATAATAATAACGACTTGAATGACGATTCTTTTTGTTGCGTGAGCAGAGGATGGAGAGGAAGATTAAAATATTCGATAACATTCACACAAGCAACGCTGACAGAAAGAACCGGACGACATGTAATAATAAGAGTATATCAATCTGTATTTAAAACCTCAAATTATCATCAATTCCTCGTCATAATACACTCAACTTGCATTATCACCACCTCAGAGAACAACTTTGCTGCAACAATTAGGTAGATTTTATTGCTCCAGAAAGAACTAGCATGAATGAAATGCAGAGAGGTGCTTTCTAGAGTAGAATTTAAAAATGTACGTCTTTCTGTTCTAACGCTGCGCTGAAGTGATGATGATGATGATAGCAGTAAATTGCAGTGTCGCGACTTTTATGGTAAGGAAAAGGGTTGAGCGACACACACACGTATGTAGGTATACACAAAAGGAGCATGTGTGTGAACTGCAAGCAACAGCTCTCTAGGAGGAATTCTAGTGTTGGATGCGTAATCAAAAACAAGCATCTTTTTTTATACCAATAAACATATCTTTAAATTTACATTTTTACAATTGTCATTAAAGAACATGTCGCTCAGAAGAAGTAAAAGAAAAAAAGATGTGTGATTGCAGTATGCTGAGGGAGATAATGATGATGATGATGTTGATTAAAAAAGCAATCATCGGTGACGACATATGACACTAACTAAAGTAGTAGTATCCAGTAAAGTAAGGAGTAAGCGCTTTAAAGAATTAAAATGATGAAAGGAATGTGCATTTTGAAATAAAAAGAGAGAGAGAGAGAAGGAGAGGGAGATTGCAATGTAGATTCTGTTTAGGTGACGGATCAGACAAGCGTAGTGCTGATTAAGTGAAATGAAGGAAATTGGAATGAGGATGATGATGATGATGGTGGTGCTCTTGATGAGTGTAAAAAATCAGAAAGGGAGTTTAGGTCAAATAGGTATGTGTACGTACGTAGCTTACGACATAAAAAGAAATGCTAATCAAATGGATATTAAAAGTGACATGAAAAATTCTAATTTATTGCGGCATTGCGTACATTTATGGTAATAAAAAGGAAACGAAGAAGTAGTGTCTAGCTGTTTGCTGAGTAGTAGAAACGAAATGAAGGAGAGGAGAAGAGAGTGCCTTCAGGACAAACACGATGATGTGTGGAGGATACGAAATTTACATCAGTAGACACTAAACATCAAGTTTTTGTCATGATCATCATCGTCATCAGCATGATGGCATTAATGAAATGAGTCGAGCCAATCAAATCAAGTGTGTTAGTGTGCATAAAGGAAAAAGCAGAGCAAGTAGAACACTCAGACAAGTCGTACACGACGAAGGCGAAAAGGAAAATGGAAATATCAAGTGGTCCCTTCAAACTTGAGCCGGAATCAACACGCGTGTGCTATACATAAATGTGTAACCTAGTTTTCTAGAGGAATATAAAATGAAAATAAAATAAAAGTGGTGTGTAGTTGAATTGTGTGCGTGGGTGTGGGCGTACGAAAGGATCGTCGTCGTCGTGAGTATAGAGAGAAGTGAAACGAACTAGGCTCCTTCCTACCCTGTGGGGAAGGAAACAAATAAAAGCAAAAGGCTGTATTTATATTCTCTGCTTTCATTATGCGCATCTGTTTCATTAGAAAACATGTATGTATGCATAGCTTGTTGATTTTCCACTTGGCTTGATTCTCTTGTCATTTTCGTACTTGATAAGTACAACATACATTTTGACATTGTTGCTACATTCTTATCTGATGATGACCACCATTGGGCTGATGGTGCACAAAAAATGGAGTCCTTTTCCATAATAATTTAATAAAATGTGGAGTATATTCCTGGGAAAAATAAGCGTTGGTGGAAGAAGGGAAAGGATGTAGATGAAATTGCTGACCCATTAATTTTTATTATTGCCATTGCGCCTGTTGGTGCAAAAGTAGAGGAGAAGTACAGTGTGCAGTGTCAATTAATTAAGCTATGATTCTTTTCATGGATGGTCGATGGTCAAGTACCAGCACTACTGATATTCACGAATGTCAAAGTAAATTGTAGAGTCGGTATGAGTTGACGTTCGAACTGAAATAATCAAAGCATATAATTTTTACTTCTTTGTCATTTTGAACTCAACATTGACTCTGGAACATTGATCTTTTTGATTAGGGGATAAATCGACGGACGACTCGCCCTTTTATAAGCTACACTCAACTCGTTTTGTTAATTGAGACTTTGTGATTCTTTTGACTGATAAAAGAGAACCAATGTAGGTTGGTTACTGTCTACAGGTCAGCAGCATGAATGTAGTGTACCCCTATCATTCATTCTTGTACATTATGGAAAGAGATAAACATGTAAATATTCGCCCAGAAGAAGGGCAAGATGGAACTATAAAGTTTCCCTGCTGAATTGGCGAATAGAAATGAGTCCTCTCACTTTCTTTATTCATTTAAATCAAATGAATGGATCCACATCCAGATGGAATTGATGTATCTTATCTGCTTGAATTATCGCAGAGTGGAAATACCAAGATGTGAAGTGATACTCTGGCTGATGATGACCAAAAAACGGAGTAAAAAGCTGGAGTGCTTCAGGTTATGTAACCACACAACACTCGTTTCTCATTCTACTAGTCGCTGCCACACTTTTGTACATATTTATTCATGTGCACTTCACGCAATGCAGAGCAAGTAGACCACAAAGTGCAAAGCAAATACATTGACAAAATGGAGATGAGAATAAGTGGTTTCATTTTCAATAGCTTCCTCTAAATTTGCTCGTTGCGTTTATTCCCTTGTTCCTCCTTCTCGTCTGCTTGCTTGCTAAACATGTAAAGTGGTGCATGTCTGCATATGCTAGCACAGGTCATATCAATGAATATATGCTCTCTTTTAAAATCTATACAAAACTTCACTTTTTTGTTCTCTTTGTTGATGGTGGCATTATTCCATTGGTATAGCCCATATATATGTAATTCTTGCATGCAACTGCTACTGCCCTACTACCACTAAAAGTTACGCAACAGCTTTTTTATATTGTGTTATGCTGCTGCTGCATCCAAAAAATCACGTTTTGTCTATTGGCAATAATTGCATTCTTCTTCCTTCCTTTATTTTTTATTGCATTTTTACTTCCACCCTTTTTTCATGTAAGTGTACGCATAGTAGGTACACACATGTGTAAGCTCATCCACCGTATCCAGTAACCAAACAAATAACAAAAAAAGATTCTCTGATTCCTAATGATTTGCTTTTTGTTGTTGCCGTGCTCTGTTATGTGGCAATCGAAGATAAAAAAGTGTAGCATTTATTTAGAGCACAAGTCTTGCAGTCCTGCAGCCATGTACATTTTTGTTTACGTAACGAAACCTCCACTGCTACTCCATGCAGCTTGCTCTTTAAGTCAATCAGAATGGATTATTTTGGTGTGGTGGTGGTGATGAAGAGAACGTAGCAGAGGGTGGAAAAGGGATGAACTTTGATGGTTGGTGGAAGTGGTGGCAGGAACAAGGGATGAAAATGTGAAGAGATGGATATATTTCGAATGTATACAACATGAGGACACACACTGCATTGCTTTGTGCGTACAATAAATTGTAATTTAGCTGGTCTCCCTGCTGCTTTTTCTCTTTTCCCGTTGCAATCTAATGTTTCTGGGCAACTGCAATGCATGTTTTTTTTGTTGGAGATTGTACGTGGACATACATTCGATGTTGCCGTTAATAAGGACTGATTAGTTATACGCCTTGTTCCAATACACACACATGAATATTTTATGCTGTCTTTTATTAACACATGACATATCGGACAACCCAATCTGATCTGATGATTTTGATGGCAATGCATACACACAAGGAAAAGTTTATATTGCTTGGGCAACGATTATATAAGTACCTATATGTGGAGTTGCTGCAGTGCCTTTTCTGTGCGTGTCTGTCTGCATGTCTGCAAAATAATATACCAAACTGCAACACTCCACCTTTTAGAATAATGAAAACATGTGGTTATTCGTTATATGGTGTCAGTTTTAAAGTTATTACTCGCATGTTTAGTAATACTCGCCTTCCAATCCAGTCTTCACTCCGATAAACAAATACGTACAATGTTGATGGACGGCAAGGTTGGTGCAAGTGAACATAAAACGGGAGCAGTTAACAAATTATAAAAAACCACGTAAAAAACATTCACTACAAAATATTGCTGAGAGCAGATCACTACAAAGTTCTTTCAAGATGGAATAATTTTTGCCTTATGGGAATTTAAAGCGCTAGCAATAATAACAGCGAGCATAAAGTTCTTTCATGGTCACTTTCCCAATTTTTATTAAGGTTTCTTTTCTATTCCCAGTAGTGTATGACGCTGCCGTCTGTCTCTCTGGTAGCCTTTATTGTCTGCATCCACTCATTGACTTAAATTTCCTGCATGGCAACATGTACGGACAGTGACCAAATGATAACGATGAGCTTTCATAATTTTCAGTTTTACTAGACAAGCAAGCAATAACATAATATCCAGTGGAAGCAGAGAAGAGCAGCAGCAGCAATAGCAATTTCCTTTTTTCTTTGAATGAAAGCTGAGACAAGATTGCAGCTAGCAAGCTTTTTCCATTTTCATAATACTCTTTTATTCATGTCTTGTGCAAGCATGCTGCTCCCTAATGCGTACTTGGCATGACATGCCCTCTCACTCTTCTTCTTGTCCACGGTTTCAAATGAATCTGGAACGGTGAAGAGTAGACGTACCGAAAAAATTTTCCTCTTCTCTTTTTGGTGGTAGTAAAGTAAGTAGGTATAAAGATGTGTTTTATTTTTTTACGTAAAATATTTCAAATCATAGCTACAACAAGGTATGCGTAAAAGAGCAAGAGAATCTGATATTTTCTCTGCAAGTAAATCCTGAATCTGTTTTTGTAGGACAACAGAAGGAAAAAAATAAACATCTACAAACGTGTGTGCACGTACAACTGAAAACTCACACAAAGAATTTATTTTTTGGAGCATGCATCGCAGCCGTATATTATATAGGGTCGTGCCGTGGTTAAAATCTCTTACTATTCCCATCTCTCTCTAAAGTTTTTTTCTGACCCTTCTTTCCTTTTTACGCTGGCATTAAACCTACTACTATACTGCTCTCGTTACTCCATATTATTTTATTATTTTGCCTACTTTTTTGTCTTTGTTCAGCCAAATTCTGTTGCTTGCTAGACTCTTCCATTCTCCATTCCGTCCAGGTTTACCTTCTCCCTCTCCACACACCATCTTCTCGGTTTAGTTTTCATTCAGCTCACTCGCCATCAACAGAATTCAGTATGGATCCAGTCCAGTTAGCTTTTTTCTCATTCTACTCATCCTGCTTTTTTGCTCTCTAGTGATGCATGGGCATATGTGTAACTATAATAGTCGGAGTCACGCAGCGGTAGTGTCGTCTCGTCGTCAGTCCAGTCAGGTCATCATCACCACAACATAACCAGTTTCACTTTTGGCATCGTCATCATCAAAAAACACAGAGTGTTCTCCTACACCGCATAGTCTTATTTGTCGTCATAATCCCAATAAAAAAATACAGAGACTTTCGTTGTTGTTGCTGCTGTTTTTACTTTTTTTCCTTCATCTACTTTTCCTGGTGACCCGACTCGGCTCCATCTGCCATCCACATCATCCTCATTATTTCTCTAGACACAAAATTCTTTATCCCAATAATAACATCATCGTCACCAGGACATGTATGTATGCAGGAGTAGTACTACTGCCGCCGCCAACATCGTCCATTTTTTCAAAGACCTATAAAAATTGTTACGTGTTTGTACTTGACAATATATACATACATACCTAGCACAGGCCATGTGTTGTGTATATAATGGTACATCCTCAAAATATCACAGCATCTCCACCACCACCACCACCACCGATATATGAATTCAGGGGAAAAGCATAAAAAGTGGTGCAGTATTTCTCACATCTCTCAGCAAGCAACGACACGATTATTATATCGTCGTAATATTATTTTTCTCCCGTGAAAATTATGTGAGTGCGAGAGCTTGACTCTGCAGAGTTCTCAGACTGTTAGCTATATACCTTGTTATAATATTATTATTATTTTGTTTGTACTGATGTGTGTTTGTGTACTGATTAGAGAACTGGCACACATGTTCCATGCTCCCCCTTCTCATTACCCATATTATTACTACTATTTGCTTGCTGCTTAAATAACCCAAAAAATAGTACAGATCATGATTATATGATGACGATGATCATGATGTGTTGTGACTGACTAGTCGTAGTAGTAGCCGAGTTGAGTGGAGTAAGTCAAGTAAATACAACAAATGTCGGAGAAAAAAAATAGGATATAAATTTTTGCAAGCTGAGTAGAGTGAGTCGTCGTCATGTGTAGTGTAATGTGTATTTATTTATGTTTTTCTCTTGTGCTCCAGTTTCCTTGTTCGCAGTTTTCAGTGTGCTAATGCTCATGTAGATTATCTTCTCTTGTGTCTCAGTTTGTAAGTGTGTATTTTTGTCATGTGTTCCAATATTTACACATTTCTTTGCATGATGAGAATGATGATGATGATCGTGGTTACCATTATTGCTTTGCTCACTTGGAAAAAAACAAATGGCATTGATTAAATATTTCTGCTAATCTTATGCCTAGTTCAATGTTCTACTCTGTTAGCAGTAAATAAATAAGAAAAGTAAGAGTAGTCGAGAAAAAAAAACATTGATTGAACAGTTGATAAAATCATTTATTCACAACAGTGCATACAGTAGAATAGGAAAGTAGAATAAATAAAAGGGTAAGGAAGGAAGGAAGTAAAAGGATTATTTCTGTTTGCATTTCTGCTTTCTTCCAAAAAAAGAATAAGCTGGTAGAATAGGAAAGCAAACAGTTGTTCTTCTGATGATTTTCCTGATAAAAATTAGTTGCCTTTTCCTCAGAAGAGAAATACATGCATATTTTTCATACAGAAATGCTGTAGAGCGTGAAAAATAAAATAGATGAAAACTAGCGAGTATAATTTTTTAAGGGATTTACACAGACAAGTGGAAAAGTTTCACAGAGGCAATTACCGCATTTCTCGTAGTCAGCCAAGCATTCTTATAGTCTGTGCGTTGTGCTTGCTTGTTACTGCCAGCGCAAGCACAGTAAGTATTCTTGGACGAGATTCAGTTTTATTATCATCACTTTGCAGCATTCGGCATTCCACGCCTAGATTTTTGGATTTTCCGTGAAAAATAATAATCTGGTTGGACCAAAAATACTATTATACTACAAACCCAACCTAGAAAGCGAATAACGGTTAATGTTTTTTTGAAAGAAAATTTTAAAAAACGTATAAATACCATCGCATCATGATTGTTACTGATGCTGTTACTGAAAATAATGAATCACTCAAATATTTTGCAATGCATTTTTTAAAAAAATTGTAGACGTCTACTTCAGGTTCAAAGTCTTTTTACTTTATATTTTTATGGGTTTCTCTTGTGAGTAAACAGAGCAATTTTGAAAAATGCATGTCAGTGTCCTTTCCGTCTCTGCGTCTATTGCTGCCATCAAAACAAAATCCTGTTTGCTTGTTTACGTCTCAACGTTCCAACACCAAAAACAAGCCATTGGCTGACTGACACGGCATGGCATGTTTCCTCCATTTTCCTCCAGCATGCTTTTATATCTGTACTAACATTGTCAGCATCACAGCAGGAAAAAACAAAAACATGCTTCCATCCAACTTGGTCTCTATAGTGCCAACAATTACACTTGTGTCTATTTCATATAGACTAGCAACTTGAATGCTTATAGACAACGGTCAGAAAATACAGAAAAACTGGCTTATAAAAGTGAAAAAACGGGTGTGTTTGTTTGTTATTATTTTGGTAGTGTGTGCTGTCAGAGGATTTATTTCTTCCTTTCTCCTTTTCCTCTCATTTCCTTTCACCTTCCTTGCCAGCGTCAGCACCACCACCATCACCAATCACCAACCTCACCGTCATCGTACGTTAACGTTTTTTCTCATGAAAGTTGCTTACAGGCAGGTAGGTAGGTAATGTGATGATGGCGTTCGTGCAAACGCCAAATGAAGGAAGGTTGTAATGTAAATTGATTTGGTTTATTATCAGGCACTATATGTTTTTTTTTCTTTTCCCGAAGAACAATAACCTTTCTACGTGCTTCCTACTACGCACAAACTGCCACCATGTCCACATATTTTATGGAGGAGATGCAAGTTGGAGAAGTTTTCAACAAAAATTACCCATGTCATAATTCATGACTAAATTTTTAAGGCTGCTCGTCCGTCGCTATACTGGCCAATGTACTTTGAAAATCATTATGCATTTTTATTTATTAAAATGCAAAGAAGATGGTGGTGGTGGCGGATAGTTGACGTTTTAGACTTTTTTGCCCCTGCAGTGATTTCCTGTTTACTCCTACCACCACCACCTTGCAAAGCAGACACACAAGCATTAGGACATTTTGTTAAAGTCGTGGAGCGAACTAAAGTAGTAAATTATTCAAAAAAGAGCAAAAATCCATTTTCTTTCGCTTTATCCGATCATCATCGTCGTCGTCATCCTATTATATATACCTTTTCCATTTTAGTCAACTCTGTTCGACACCAATACAGTTTACTCACGTTTTTTAATATTCTGATGCGATTACACAGAAGCAGTAAGTAGTAGGCTATAGTTTATTAAATTGTACACGCTACACTTTCCATTCTTCACTGTGCAATGTCGTCGTGGGACTACACAACAAAAGGCAAAGTAGTCATCATTTTTATACCACCTTGCCGTCACATGCCCATATAACTGTTTATGGAGTTCCATGCATAATAAATAAGTGTGTGTGCAGTGCAGTGCTATTTAGGCATATTTACCAAGACCTAAACAAGGTGCAAAAGGTGTCCCTATCCGGACTATTCATATTAGCTACGTAGGTATATTCATGTAAATAAATAATAGTAACAAGTTATTCTTTTTTCGTTTCAATAGCACAAAAGTAATGAGTTTTTAGCTACATGGGTGGATAATACACCATGTTTATAAATAAATGATACAATCTTTCTGTGCGACTACTGCTGTGCTGCGAGTGTAACCGTGAATTTCATTTAAAGTATAAATAAGTAAATAAATAAATAAATGTACATCAAATGAATGTATAGCAGCAATAATAATAGCGAAATGTATAGAAAATACGATGATATAAATTATATGATATAATGCGTATATCGTCCAAGCGTAAAGAAAAAAGGAAAGGTGAAGGAATTCATGTACTTTTCCGTGTTTAGTAAAAATAAAGCAAACGCTGGTAAATAGAAAATAAGTAAAAATGTGAATGCAAAAGAGAGGAAAGAAAATAGGTATATATTTTTAAAGGGAAGTGTGTAAACCGGTACTGCTTGTTACTACAATACAACCACCTACAGCAACTCTCACTGCCACTCTACCCGGTCGTGGCTCGTATACACACACACATTTACGCAGAAACAAACGGTAAGCCTATTAAATATTATTCTGATAAAAAACAATCTTTTGATGATAAGCTGTATTCGTGCCTGTCTGCCAGCCTCTCCTCTTTGTTTTTTTGTTTCTTGCATGGTTTTTCAAAATGAGTTATTATGTAAGTAATACAGCTGGACTGAACGGAAGCCAGCAGGTTTTGTGACGACATGGTTTATCTGCAAAATGAGTAAATTTGATATGCACCCGAGAACGGAAGAAAGAAATAAAAAAATAAATTTGATGGAATTAAGGAAATTGCTCGCTTATCTGTGCATATTTTTGTGCTAAATCAGCCTAACAAAGCGTATAGAGTTAATTAGTACTAAAAATAGCACTAAAATAGTAGTATGTTGTATCTTGCCGGTATTTCCCGGCTCTTGACCGGGAAGGTAAACAATGGGAGAGTACCAACCTTCTGTAATGGAAAGGATGAAAGGAATCCTGCTTTGAAAATTAAAAGTGCACCAGGAACGGTCAACGGGTGTAGTTTACTTTTTACAAGTGAATGCTTGTGAATGGTGAGAAGAAAAGAAAGGAAAAGTATGAGAAGAAGCAGCAACACATGCAGGAAGAGTGCTGTAAACATGATGACGATGAGAATGAAGAGGATACTTGAAGCAAACAAGAAAAACGTGAGTGTAGCCAGCTTTTTAGTCTGGTGGATTGGATCATTGACTGATGATGAGGATGATGCTGACGATGAGACTCAACAATGTGTGTGCACATACCTACTGCCTACTTGAAATGTACATGAAAATATGTACATATTTTTATTTCTTTTTTATTCGTAAAAGCAAGATTTAAAAAGTAAGACATGCATACACACATATGCATACATAGCTAGTCCCTATATGTACATGAGTGAGTGAACCGTATAGAATGCCAATATAGTACAAATGGTACACTATTATGTGTACTTCAAAAAAAATGATCAAGCCAAGCCACTAATAATTTACATCCTCTCTCTCTCTCTCTCGTCATCTTCTTCACATATTTATCCTTTTCCACTTGAGAAAATGATGGAAAATAAAAAAGAGAAGATGCAGACTTTTTGAGTAACTTGTTACTTGCTCTCTCCTCACCCTCACAAGAACAACAACAGTCAGTCAGTCTGTCTGTCTGTCTCTGCTGTTTCTTGTAAGTTTAAGATCACACTTTACTTTATTGAACAGCTACTACAACACCACCACTACTACGGAAGTACCTTCTTTTTCATTTTACTCAACACTTCCATTGAACAACACACGGTTTTCTTTTTTCCCTGTGAGAAAAACACATCCGTAAGAAATTGTTTTGGTATGCTGTTTCCTCCTCAACGCTGAATGAAAAAATGCCGCCTCTTATGTATTATTATTACAGCATAGCATCTTGCTGTGATTGTGATTGCTATTATTAACGTGATGGTACCTTTCCTCCTGCTCCGCAATTCGCTCTACACTCACATGCACACGTTCAAACAAAATTTAAAGAGATGCGCAACAAAGGAAAGAAAAAAGGAATTCTCTTTCCTTTCTTTTCTCCCCTTTTCAAATGCCAAAGTGGTTGTATTCCTTGAAAATGATGAGCTTGATGAAAGAATGAAGAAATAGGGGAGAAAAAAACACAAATTTATTGGTACGTCTTATTTTTTCCCCACTCTTACAATATTCACGATGACCAGCACTTGTATTCATTCTCGCATACTTTCGTTTTGAAATCAACAAGACTTTTTTTTAAAAAAAAAGTATACACGGTATATAGACTTATGTGGTTGTTCAAGAAAAAGAAGAATGCAGTCTGCCTGCACACCTTTCATTTATTACACTCATTTACCATAATATTCCTCTTGGTGCAGATAATCATCATGCCCGTCTCGTCTCGTCTGTGCCGTATATAGGTAGCTATATACACATTCTAGCCAACACTAGCCATAATACAAAATCTTAAATGCATATCCTTCTTCCTATTTATTACTATACAAAACTAAAAGGTATACATTTTTCAATGAATTCAACTTTGTGATCACATCATCATCATTATATACATATTTTTTATATAATAGCAATAACACATTGTAGATATTCCTTATCCATCTCCACAATTTTGAGATTAGGTGTGTGTGCCTTTCTTTCTTCCTTGAAAAAGGTTGTCTATATATCCATCTCTATCTGTTGCACTGCCAAAAAAAGTCCATGTACACAAGTTTTAATTCAGCTTTTTCAAACAATCTTTTTTACCACTGAGAGTCTTATATGATGATGATGAGGATGATAATGATCAATTCAGAGAGTCCTGCTGCACACACTGCTGCGAGAGCAACATTATCATTGAAACATTGAAAGTCTCCATCAAAGTATCATGTATTTACAAAACCTGCCCCATCCGTAGAGCAGGCTCCCCAACAGACACGACGTTGCGTTCCTACTATTCACAAGCGTTCGTTCGGCAACATAGAGAAAAAAATGTACTATTATGGTTTGGTGACTGGCTACATAATACATGTTATGCATGTATGTATGTTGTACGTTCATTGTAGACACATAAGATCCATACACATGTAGCCGTGGAAAAAAGAATGTAGGTAGGTTTCACATGTTGTACGTAATAATAATGCAAATGCAAGTAGGAGGAAGATTCACTGAAATTATTTTCTGTTCTGAAGCTCTCTATAATATGCTAACTATAATGCATGATGATGATGATGACGACGACGACGGCAAGGATGGGGTTGCTCTCTGGTGAGGTGGATTGCATAGATAGATGATGGGAGCAACAAGAAAAGTTGAAAATTCTTTTTTCCTCTTGTCAGTGCTCTTCTCCGTATTCTCGTGGATAGATGATATGAAAAAGAAGGGAGGAAGAACAAGACGAGAGGAACTTGACTATAAACGTGTTCATGATCAATTGTTTTCTCCTTCCACTTTTGTTCTAAGGCAAATTCATCCCTTTCTATATTAAAACAACTGTTGTCAAAATTTGTGAAAAGTTCATTAAAGTGAACACGATTAGCTATTAGCATAAAATTATTAAAATCGATCGATTCGATTTTTTTAAAACCGAAAAAAATATACAAAATGAATTTCGAATCGAACAAATGTTTTGAATCAGGTTACCATTGATACCCAACATAGTTACCATGGTGGTGTAGTTGCTAGTGAAGACTTTCCATGGTAACGCCTCACGGTTACGGAGATATGAGGACATGAAATTTGGTTTCGTAGAATCAATATTGTGACCGTGTTTTTTGACCGATTTTCATGAAAATGGTCACATTCGGTCGACAAACGTCATAACTCTGGTCGTTTTTTTCAAATGTGAAAAAACCGTTTCCATAAAAAAGTTACAGCCAAAAAAGTGCAATTTTTTTGTGTTTTTTTAAGTTTTGAGGCATTTGTAACGAAACAACACCGAGATTTCATGGTGGCAATGAAATCCCCATGACAAATTACATATATCACCACAAACAAATTTCAATTTTTAAACAAAAAATTGCAATGGTACTTCGTAGAATCAATATTGTGACCGTGTTTTCTGACCGATTTTCATGAAAATAGTCCCATTCTGTCGGCAATTGGCATAACTCTGGTCGTTTTTTTCAAACGTATATAAACGGTCTCCATAAAAAAGTTATAGCCAAAAAAGGGCAAAATTTTTGAGTTTTTTCGATTTTTGAGGCATTTGTAACGAAACAACACTCGGATTTCATGGTTGCAATGGAATCTCCATGGTAAATTACGTATAATAGTACAAACAAATTAACAACTTTTAAATTAAAAATTTAATGGTGCTTCGTACAATCAATATTATGACCGTGTTTTCTGACCGATTTTCATGAAATTGGTCACAGTCTGTCGGTAAACGTTAGATCTGTGGTCGTTTTTTTCAAATGTGAAAAAACCGCTTTCAAAAAAAAGTTACAGTAAAAAAAGTGCAATTTTTTTGTGTTTTTTCAATTTTTGAGGTAATTGTAACCAAGCAACACCCAGATTTCATAGTTGCAATAGAATCTCCATAGCAAGTTACATACAGTACAAGAAATGAAATAACCTTTTTCTACAGAAATGAGTGAATTTTATTTAAAGTTCCCCTTAACAATAAATGGTATTATTACAGAATGTGATCCCGGACTGACATAGAATTACCTATGCTAAAACTAACTTTTTTAACCATAACACGTACTTTTATTACATTTAATTTTGAATTATCAACGAAACATGAAAATAGCAAGCAAAAAACACTTAAAAACATAATCTTAAACTTCATTACTGGAAAGCTGCATTATCCTATACGTAATAAATTCTGAAATGCCTACTGTAACAATAAACTGTTGCATATTTATTAGAATACATTTATTTAAATAACTATCTACTTTGCCAAATTCCCATCTTTTAGTGTTTAACAATCTTTAGCTTTGGCGGAATGGGAGGAAATGATGGAGCCGTTGGAGCAAAACGCTTTCTAACCGGTTTCTCATATTCACCACCATCGCCTGAAATCACAGAAGTAGGCTCTTCAATTTCTTCATGCTTCTTTTGTTTAATATGTTGTTCTAATGCACTCTTAATAACTATCAGAGCCGTTTTAAACGGTAAACATATAACCTTGACCAAAACAAATAAAAAGTAGAAGACAAATTTAAAGTAACTGAACATAATAAACGGACCCCCGAAGCACGAAAGCACTACTCCAATGACTATGATAATAACACATATGATAATATATGTAAACGACGAAAGCTTCGAAAATATCGTGCTAAATCCACCTGTCACAACGGCCGAGAAAGTTTTCAGTGGTAGTATGCTGCCTTCTATTTCAGTCATTTTTGTTTCCAAATTTCTAAATATTTCAATTCGGGTCCTCATTTCATTGATTAATGTCATAGTGTGCATAAAATCGGAGAAACTGTCTATATCAATGCCAGACGTTGATTTGAAGGAAATGTTTGGTATGTTCATTTTTGTAGAACCCATGTCAGGCTGTGGAAGTAACGGTAAATTTACAAGCTTTGGCCCATCATCAGTTACGTGAAGCGTGTAATTTTGTGCGTCGTAATAAAATTCAGGACAGGGTTCTGCTAATTTTACTGGTTCATCAGTTAGTGCATGTGAAAGCGGCATTACATAAGACGTATGCTGCTTTCCGTTGTAGACATACAAAACTGGCATTTCGTAATAGCACGCTCCGCGACTCAAAAATTTGTAAGTGTAAATCGGCGTGCATTGCCACACACTTAAAGCATCTCCAGAAAAAGATGCACGCAGCGAAGGATCCCCATAAAGGACTTGCACTAGCAAGCTGGGATATCCTCTTTTTGCCACCATAGTCAGAAATGTCCAAAGCAGTTTATTACTGTAACAGATGTCGTGATGAATTTTTTGAAAATTGATTTCCAAATTGTCTTTCATCATGTCGTATAAATACGAAAGTTTACCGTTAACAAATGCATCTTGCGTATTAGTATCTCTTCTAACTCGTTTAGAGGGCCTACTGATTATTTCTGAAACTTCATCTGAAAGGTTTATTCTTTCGTTAATGAGCCCTGGCTCATCCTGAAGAAAATAATAACCTTGATCAGAGGCACCAAATTTAAGGGAGCACATGTCTACTTCGCTAATGCTGTGAAGAGAAAGTTGCAATTCAGGACAAGTCACACGACTGTGATCTGAGCTGTTTGAGTAGATACAAGTGCTCTTACCTACTTCAGTCAAGCGACAAGTTTTAATCTCCCAAGTTTTCCAAATAAGTATGCCTAACGTTGTAGGGCAGTAAGTATCATTGTACATACACGGTCTTTTTGTATCAGTGCTTGTAATAATTGACTTGTCTAAATCGTAAACTGATATTGACAGCTCCCGAAAATAATAATTCGTAACGCTACCGGTTTCGTTACAATTCCAATAACTTTCTATCTTAAGTTCATTTCTAGTCCCTACCACACCATTTTCTGCAGAATTCATTTCATGCCCATCAGGACTTCTTCTAATAGTAACCATTTTCAAGCACGCACTTTGACTTACTGTTGAATATTCTAACCAAGAATCCTTTGTCCTAGAGTTAAAAAAACTTCTACTAATCCAACCTATTTCTTTAACTGAATAACATTCATATCCAGTAACAGTTTGCCTTCCAATGTCCGGCAAATACAATGTAAGGGATACCACTTTGTTTTCGTCATGTTTACTAGGCATGCTGCAATCTGTAGCTTTTGGAATTGCAAGCTTGTTGCCACCATACCATCCTTGGCAGCGATAGATAGGAGCTGGCTTTGTGTCCAAAGTTGACCACAAATGTGTGATTTCCTCTTGGGTAAATGAATTATCCTGGAAGGGATTTCCTACATTTCCATCCACAGGAACAAGCACTAGAAGTAGGAATCCAGTAACGAACGCCATCGCCCTGATGAATACAATATTTTTTTAAGTCCCTTTTTTAATTTTAATCATTTTGTTAATCAACGTTGATTAAGTTGATTTGGTCAAATATCAATTACCTCATTATGAGTTAACTTTTTCAAAATCCAAGATACACAGAGATGAAGTTTTATAAATTGTGAAAACTTATGCACGGTTTCGCAAAAATGATCTTTTTTATTCAAAATCTTTTGTAGTTCTAGTTGTTAAGTAGATATACGGTAGCGTCTTCCTGGAAAAATCCGGGAACTTAAAGATGACTAACATACTAGATAATATACTCTCATGTAGTGCCGTTTTAAGTACAGTAGTGTGACATGTAGATAAGCGTAACATCAACGATATACGGGGCTCAGTTTTTGCATACTAAGACCAGTTAGTAAGCTGTGAAAAACTGATGCATGAGCTTTAGTATGAGCATATTAAGTAGGTATACTGTAGCGTCTTCTTGGAAAAATGCGCCAACTAAAATATAGCCAAGATAGTACATATTATATACGCATGTCATGTCATGTCAAGTACAGTAGCACTAATATGTACCAAAAACCCACTCTCCGCTAAATATTAGTATGGTATTATGAGTATCAAGGGAATATAGGCTAACGTTCAATTAGAAGTGATATATGCATTCATTCCAGTAATCAGTGCATGTATACGTCCAATGAACACAATAAGAGTAAGATATTGCTGCCTGATAGCATTATTCACTATTGCAATTTTAAAGTCGGTGCTGTATATATCCTGAAGCTAGTCTTTCCAAAAAGCTAGAGAAATGTTGGAGCGCCCTGAATTTTTCTCTTGTTTATTGCAAACATAGGAAATAAATTTTTAGTAGTAAACAACTGATAATTGAATAGTTTTACTGAATTTAAATATCGAAATGGGGAATAAGAAAAAGTGTGATAATCCTTACAATAGTCACGGTTCAAGAGTGTTGGGAAAACATGTGGATGAAGCATTCATCGAAAGAGTTAAAAAAAATCAACCGAATGTGGACTGGTCTCAGGTTACCAACTTGTGCTTTCCGTGTAAAAAACAAGCAGAAAGCCAAGAACAGTTGGTAATGCATCCAACGAAAATTCGAAAAATTGATCACAACAGGAGTGACGGAGTCTCTCTTTCAGGTTATTATAGTTTTTATTTTGTTGAGAATCATTAAATTCCTTTATATTAAATCATAATGATGATTTATAAAGTTACAGAACAGAATGATGCATTGCCTGAAAATGTGCACAGTGATGACGAGAATAGCCTTCATGCGGCTAGTGATCATGGTTATGCTTTAGGAAATCCAGGAATGGAGATAAGGTTGGATGCTGACAACTTTACTCAAAGTAGTCGTTTTAGTTCAGGTACTGACCAAGGAACGAGCGAAATGAGTCAGTCAACTGAAGGCTCGTATGTTGGAATTGCAAAACAGAATTCGGAAATCCATGAATTGAATGTGATCATGGAAAATTGCGGCCTGATGACCATCAATAAGAGAGTGCTCTACAAACCGAATGAACTCCGAAAATTGTATCACGACCTAGTTTCTGCTTTAGAAAAAAAATTTGAAGGTCTGTTCGTTGGGGAGTCCAGCCTCGAGCTGGAGAGATATTCTGAGTGCAGTTACTGTGAAAGTCTTTTTCATGAGTTTGCTGAAAAATACAAAGATATAAAACAACGCTCAGAGCAATATAAAATCTTAACATCCTTACCAGGTAGATATAACGCTAAGCAAGTAGCGGAGGTCATAGGATGTTCGCATTACATGGCCCTGAAGGCCGTTGCGCTCAGAATCGATCGTGGCGTTTTTTCTGCACCAGATCCGCGCGAAGGAAAAAAGTTGGCCACTGAGCTCGTAGATCTAGTAAAGGCTTTTTATCTGGATCCCTCACATAGTCGTCCATCTCCAAGGGCCAATGATACTATTAAAGGACCTGATGGAAACCGACTGGCAAAACATCACATGCTGCTGAACCAACGCGATTTGTTTGCTCTTTTTAAAAATGACCATCCAGATAAAAAAATCTCGTTAACGTCATTTTTGTCACTTTGTCCCAGAGAATGTAGCTGGCCATGGTATAAACCATTCCATAATGTGTGTCTCTGTATAACCCACCAGAACTTTAAAATGCAGTATGAAGCTGTACGTGGTCCCCTGAATTTTGAAGATTTCATGAAGGAAATCTTTTGCAATCCACTCAAAGCAGAGTGTGCCTTGGGGTTGTGCGTAGATTGTCCAAAAATGGAGAGAATTGCTCATCTTTTTCATGGTATGAATGGGGCAGATCTACTTCAATTCAAGCAGTGGACTAGGCAAGACGGAACTAATTTTGAGATTCTTGTTTCTCCGGTGGATGACTTCATAGACAAATTTGAGAGAGATATTATGAAGTACATAGAGCATGACTTTATAAATGAAAAACAAAAAAAAGCAATCATGGACATTAAAAGGCAAGGTCTAAAAAATCAGAAGACACTTCTCGTACAGGTTGATTTTGCACAAAATTACTCAATGGTTGTGCAAGACAGCGTCTACGTAAGTACAATTACGATTCTAATAAAACTAAGATATTTTCACTTTGATAAATGAATAGAAATTATGTTTTACATATCTCCTATAATTCATAGGGGTTCCACTGGAGCAACAAGCAAGCAACTCTTCATCCCTTTTCTGTCACGTGGTGGGACAATGAAACAAATAGTCTAATGGAAAAGAACTATGTTGTAATAAGTGATTGCCTTGACCATGACGCCAATGTATTCAACAGCTTCAAGCGCAAGATAATAGCACAAATTAAAAATGACTTTAATGAGTTTGACCCAAAACACATAATCTACTTATCAGACGGCGCGGGTGGG
>JAHZMT010005304.1:0-10002 GCA_027743785.1 Sinhomidia bicolor
GTACGCGCTAATTGAAAATCGTTGTTGAATAAAGCAAACTTATTTGATTTGCACGTATTTATTGTGAATTCACGAGCAAAAAGCGCATTGTCCAAGGTTAACCATATATGCAGAAATACATCCCGTAGTAAAACAGCCAGTAATTTATTATTCTGGTACAATGTAAAGTCATCTTTTGCATAGTAGAATATATACGCTCATATTAAAAAAGATTTCGAATTTTGGTTATGAATTCTTCCATTTTAAGTTTTTCCAAAACATTGTAAACCACTTACAATTTCAGATTCATAAAAATTATGAAGCTACAATTCTTAATTCCAGTAGCCATTCTACTGACACACGTTCACGTTTCTTTTGCCGGATGCACTAAACTGCAAAAGAAAGCTCTACGTTCAACTTTAGCAAGTTCAGCGAGAAAGTTACCAGAAACCTCAAGCACTGTCCGGTTTATCGACAATTTTGAATTGTATCAGAGCAGTGTCGGTGTTCCTATTGATTTCAGGTACAATGAAACATCAATGAATCAGCAGTATCAGAGCTCTCCAGGCTGTCCTCAATCAGTCGACGGATTTCCTTGGGTATATTATGGATCACCACCAAGATGCTTCCTTGCCAGTTTCAGGGGACCTTGTCAAAACGACGAAAGAATGACACTTCAATCAAACTCCTTGTTTGGTGTTTGTGCATGCCGGTGTTTTGTTGAAAAGGCAGAATATCAACTAGTACTCCCTGAAACAACTGACCGTTACGTAGCTTGCAAGATAAACAATGACAGGTTGTCATTAATTTATGACAAGGAAGGCAAAAACTGCTACACTCAGTTTCAACAGGGGTCGTGTTCCAGCGGTAAAGTAATAGCCAGTTGGACCGGTGACTCTGTAGCATGTCTTCCAAAATGCGATTTTAATGATGGCAAAAGGATTGAAATGAACAAGAAAGGACTTTGTTCTGCCGTACGTAAAAACAACAAAAAATTATAAAATGCATAACATTTGTTTGCTATGTATTTAAAAAAAATATTTCTGTTTGAATTTTAGGGACTCCTACCAGCAAAAAGTGCTCCATCGTCCTTATCACCCGGTACCTGCGCAGATAACGAACGATACAGCAGTCTGTTAAGAAAATGCATTTATAATCACTCATTGGTAAGAGATTCGATTATTGGATAATTTCTACCATGAATTTTCAATTTTGATTCCTTGTTGTCAGCTTTGTTGTGCTAACTTACAGAATAAAAATAATAATTTCATTTCAATTATTAAAATTTAATTGATTAAGGATGAAGGAGTGAAATTCTGAAGTTGAGCTATGGTTTGTTGTTTTTTCATGTCTACTTTTCTGCGAAAAATGTTTTAGCAGTTCAAACGTATTCTAGCATCCCTATCATTTAACCTTTTTGAATATTGCATGTAATACACTTTATGTTTTACCTGATTCAAGGACATGCATTTTATCTCTATTTGATCATGACTTGCGAAATCAGCATCCAAGCTTATCTCTTTAAATCAATGTATATAATTATCTGTAAAGTCTATATTGCTACCATAATAAGTAGACAAAAACCCGCATCGTATAATATGTGATGCTTGTTAACGTGACATATTCTTTGCTACTTCCATTCTGATTCTAATATTTATCTTATATTTAAATATAGATTAAAGTCAAATTGCTATTTGAATTCTGCTTAATTCAATAGAATACTGGTGACAAGAAAGAGCCGTTTTTGAAGGTTAAGGTAAAAAATCGCAACAATTTTAATTAAACAAAAAGTGTTGTCACAAGTTTTATGGCTCGTTTTTATCAAGGTTACGAGAGAAATGCGTTTACTTTTTTTTAATGGCCGTTTTTAAAACGTATCAGCCGAGTTAAATTTATTCAACAAGTTTATATATTAAGTTTATACCATTTTGACAAACTGCACTTTACGATCGTTTTAACTAACTAATTTAGTTGATTGTAATTGTTTTATTTTCTTTGCTTTCGCTGTCATACTTCAATGGCCTAAAATTTGTTTTAAATTTTTGACCGAACCCAAAAATATATAGGGTTATCTGATAAAAAAACGTTTAAAGTGTTGTTAGTGAGAAACGACAAATTATTTAGCACCTGTCCAACGTATCGGTGATGCATTCTACTTCTAGAACAATACATTACGTCATAGGCTTATTTTAATTGAAACAGTTAAATTTTAAATTTCTATTAAGGTTTCCTGTAGCGTGTTACTTCGTGATTGAAGAAAACAAATTATTGTAAATAAACACATTTAAATAAAAGTATTGAAATCCTATTGTTTATCGAGTATTTAATATTTACAAAAAAATGCGTGCATTTACTCTGATTTAAAAAATACACATGTATGGGTGTGCAAACATGTTGCAGGAATAGCCACATTAAATGACATGCTTGAATTGAGGCTACTACTACTATACTGGTGACTGGATTATTAGATGAGAAAAAGATGTGGTTATTCAAAAAACCTCCATGACACTAAAGTACTAACTAGCTTGTAAATCATGTAATTTTTTTCTGTCTCGTCGATTTAATAAGCAACATTATCAATCATTCTCGCATCCGAGGATAAATTACTGTCTTGCAATACTGTGAGATGACGTTAGTGAACGTGAGAAGTAACGTTATCGTCAATCTTTCTTCAATCAATCATTTGCAGGAGAAACTGAATTATAATCCTTGTTGCAACGCTGACGTATTCACCTTTATTGGACTGGCAGAACAATGCAACTTGGTACCTCTCTTAAAACATTCTTTAGTGCACAGTGCACATTTCCACACTATTACAATGTTAGTGTAAAAATACATTTTACTGCATTACCAGTACAAATACCTGAAAGTACATGCATCCTTTTTACTGGGAAAACAACTCATGCATGAACAAATCTATATTGACTTGAATATTCTTTATGCAACCGAAGCAAGCAAAGGCAATCAACGCAGCAAGACATATTATTTGACTTGATCCGCATCCGCTGATGACGTAGTTTTGACATTTTCTTTACCTACATGAGTGGCTCAGGAGTCAGGAGGTGTAATAATGATAGTTTTCAGTACAATTTTGTGTTTGCGCTTAACAAATGACAAGCAAAAAACTATGGGTTTTCTAGTACAATAATTTTTGTTGTGACGTGCGTACCAGATACATCAATGCCTGAGGCTATTGCTGCTTTGTTTTATGACTTGTAGGCTGAGAAAAGACTTTAGTTTGATGCTTCAATTGGTAGAGAGCAAAATACGGCGTACGTTTGTAGTGCAAATAAATTTATTCCTATTTTTTTTACGCAAGTGACAGTTAACTTGCAATTTAACTTATATTAAAATTTTCGGGGAACTGAGTCATTAGTTCATTGTGAACGATTACAATTTAAAAACAGACATAATAATGTGTACCAAGATGAGTTTAAAATTTAATATTATAAAAACCCTTATCGTATTAAGCTTACTACTTCACTGTGGAGTTTGTCAAGATTCTACACAACCTGTAAGAAACAGTAAAATGTATTATAATTTTTTTTAATCAAGTATTTAAACAAGATAAATAATCGTTGAGCAAACACTAAAAAGTTTCGAGTAAAAAGAAAGCATGTTTGTTACTTTGTTTTCAGAATCCACCATCTAAAACTAGATTTGGAGTAGCATCCCTGCCACCAGGCACCTGTCTACTTAATCAACGATTCAGTCCACTTCTGCGAAGATGCATTTCACAGTCTTCAGGCCGATATGACATAGGAATCATAGGCTAGCTCAAGTTTAAATTGTTAAATATCAAACCTATTGTAATTTTTTTACTAAATTTGTAAACGAGATTTATAATGAAATGGAAATAAAATAAAATTTACCACTAAATTTGTAAACAGGGAATTTGCTAAAGGTATAATCATGTTTGTTGACACATTGTATCCTGTCAACAGGTAAAGATTAGCAAAAAAGAAACTTACAACACCGGCTGGTACTTGCACCCAATTTTAAATAAATATCTAGTTCTTAAACACATCGATAAACGATGAGTCACGTTTTTGTTTTCTTTCACTCGGTTTGTGAAAATGTTAATGAACTTAGCACTTAAAAGTTTGTGTTTCGAGTAATAGCATTAATGATTTCGCGTCAAGGTTACGCATTATAAACCTAGTACGTTCACTGTTCCAGTAAGAACATAATTTCATTTATGTCAACACGAGAGGAGCCATGCAATATTAACAAAGCATACAATATGTAAGATCAAAGAAGCCGGAGGCAATAATTAACATTTTATACTTTATCATAAGAAAGATCTCACAATATTTCATATAATCATTTTTGTGTTTTTAAAAAGACAGGGTGCATATCCAAGAAATGGTTAAGTAAATCTACATAACTTAAAATACTACAGTTGTAAATGTATGACTGAGCATAACTAGTAAAAGCAAATTACGATTTTTATAAAAGCGATAAATTCTTCAAGTTATGTTCTATCTTTTGTTTATTTTACAAAGCTACTCCTATCCATCCAAATACATTTTGAATGTATCTATCTATCTTCTTAAAACCAGACTATCCAAAAGTAAATAAACAAGAACAATCTTATACATTTATTGCATAATATGAATATTGATTTTTATTGATAAGGCTATTGCCTGTCCATTCGAAGCCATTATTTATCATTTTGGTGGCATCTGTAGCTGCACCACAGAGTTGAAATTTGAGTTATTTCCTGAATATGCTAGAATGTAATGTATATATTTATCAATTTACTAAAATATGGACTTCACTTTTTCATAGGCTATTGAACAACAAGTGCTGTAGAGTTTTATTGTTAAATAAATTTTTTTTTGAGTTCGTTAATCGTTCTCTTCCTCTTCAGACGAATAGTAACTCTTCCTCTGTAACTTTTTACTTGAACCATGCTAGACGTCTATTATAGTGCCAGATGTAATTAAAACAATTGGGACCAGAGTTCATTTTTGTATCTAATTTTCCCCAATCCCAATGTAGTCTTTGTTAGCTTGTCGATCTGACCGATAGTTTTGTAACGTAATATTCATATTTAAAGTAGGAATCAATGTAAATTAGGTGGATGGATTTTTGTGATGTTTTGAGCACTTTGGTTCATGTCCGATATCTAAAATGATTTTCAGAGAAAATGCGTTGAACTTAACACGTCACAATATACAGCATTGACTGATTTAAGGTTATTGGATGGTCAAAGCAACTCTACATGACTAACATGACTATTCAGTAAGACTTTGTGGCTGTAATGTTGCAAATATGTGTGTCGATAAGTTACCTACTACTCTACTAATTCGCACATTTTAATGACTTTCATAGGTAAACGAGAAATGTTGAAAATAATATTGTGTATTAGCATTGCAAATAGTAAAAACGTCTATTAGGCTTGCTGTGAAAAACCCATGTACGAAATGAATTAGAATTGAATATATTATCGGGTATAAGAAGCATGTAAAAGTAATCATCCGAGTAAGTTTTCCTAGTTAGTAAAAAATACGTAGAGTTTTCAGTAATTCCTTGACGGATTAGTTACTGTGAATGCATGATAAATCTTAAGTTACGTCATGTCAATGTCTCAGAAATTTTTTCATCTTCATAAAGATCAAATGTTGAAAATTTAATTAGTTAATCGCATTGGTTAAATGCAGTATTGTAAATATACAATGATCAGCTTTTGTAAAATTCATGCTGACTTACGTTAGAACTCCAGTTTCAGCATATCAATTAGCTTAAGCACCAAATAGTATAATAATAAATACCATAAAACTAGATAGCATAGAACTAATAAATAGCATAAAACTCTCTATCTTTGACTATAAATGGAATCGCTACGTAATAAAAAATCCTGCATAAATTATTTTTTAAATGAAAGTTTCACCAGGAATTTCTTAAAAAGGATCGTAGGAACTTACCATACCACGTAGTAATCGCTCAAAACTAGTGATGACTTTCAGCATAATGTAATGCTTGTGAATTGACAAGTAAAAAACTATGGTTTTGCTCGGTGGTATGATAATTGGCGTTATGATGTACGTACCAAGAAAATAAAGCCTAAACCTTCAGCTGGAATTACTGCTGGACTGATTCTAGATGCCGTGAATTTTTTTAGTTCAATAGTTAAATTTTTATAGCGGAAAATACGTTCCAGTTTTGTACAGTGATAAAATTTTGTGTCATTTTCACCTCAGGTGAAAATTGCTTTAAAACATTAAAAGCGTAAAATTGAAACATTTGTTTAATTACGAAAGAATAAATATTTACAAATAGCAGTAACCATGTCTACAAAATCGAAGTTTCAGCTAAACTATATAAATTTCCTTGTCGTACTTCTTTTACTAGCACCATTTGGGGTTTGTGAAGAGTCTACGCAACCTGTAAGCTGCAGTAATTTTTTTTATTTCTTCATTTTAACTTATCAAAAAACTTTTTGATAAATCATTGTAATCGTTGATATTTTCTAAGCAAGCATTCTAAATAATTGGAACAATAAAAAACAAAAAAAACTTCATTTACAGAATCGACCATCTAAAACTAGACATGGAGTAGCATCCTTGGTACCAGGCACCTGTCCAGATGATCAACAATTTAGCCCACTTTTGGGAAAATGTATTTCGCAGTTTTCATTCGGAAGTGGAGTCGTAGGTTAAATTTTATATAAAAGTTTTTGTGTTTATATAAAAAATACTTTATCATACTGACAAACGAAAGTAAAGTAACAAATATATAATTTATGAAAAAATAGAAAATAAAAAATATACATTTACCTAGCGGCACCGCAGTGGTGAATTGTAAATTAAATAAATAATTTATTGACAGATCATGGCAGTACATTCAAAAAGTACAAAATTTGTAAAACAATTATTACGTCACACCAAGTAATATACAGATACAGAAACGACGTTACAATTTTTTTCATTATTTATGTCCAATTTCTATAGCTTTTCAACATGAGAAGCAAAGTTTAAAAAGATTCGTATAAAAATATACACACGATTGTCAAGTTTTAATACTCTCTGTGCTGTATACTCCAGTAACAAATGTACAAATGCGTAGCAACTTCATAATTTAGTTGCACAGTTTTACTTAAAATCGTTAAAGAGAACTTTGTCTAACTTTCCAAAACACTTGGAAACTTTGCTTTTTCTATCATACGACGTTTTAACGGGAATAATCAGCTCTTTCATTAGAGTATCCCTACTTTTCTCCTTTTTCGTCATATTATACAAATGAAAGTAGCGTATCAGCGGAGTGAATGCGTTAGTACTCCTACCTCCCTCAAAGTGATACGGACCGTTAACATGAACCAACTGAATTCCATACGGATCATTTTTTGCCTTTCCCAAGCAAGAGTTTCCTCTGTGCATATTTCCGCTGCAGTGCACACTGCCAAAGTTAAAGTGACAAGGAAGGGGAAGGTACAAGGCCGGGTTGTAAAACAGCAAAACGTTCATTACTTTCTGTGCAGTTATCTGGCTACTCCTTGTGGATATTTTGGAATAGTCCTGAAACGCTCGAAGGTACTTCTCTTCCCAGCCATATGCGCGCAGTCGTGTGAGGTTCATTAGCATAAGGGCAGAATTGATGCCTTTTGGTGAAAGTTGAGACAGCTACCAACCTAAGGAAGCAGCAGCTCTGTCCAAGTTTTCATCCGTCATATCAGCCAATTTAACGGTATTTTCTGGCATAGCAAAATTTTTGGTCGCTGCAATCATCTGCTGCTCTCGCTTCATCTCCTTCAGATAATCCCAAAACCTTAAAATGTTTCCTGTGACAACCATGTCAATTCCCAGGTAGAGTATTGAATCCACTCTGGACAGCACGCTCGGGAAAAAGAAGCGGGTGTAGCTGCACTTGTATTTTTTCTGGTGAACCATGTGACGTCGATATTTGGGCGGAATTATGTTCACTGCCGAGTGCACAATCAAATTCATGTCCACCTGCTCGAAACCGCTGGGATAGCCTATTTCCTCTAGTCTTTTTAATAAGTAGTCTTCATCCTGTCGTATTTCCAAAAACACATGGAAATCCACCCTAGTCACGTTATACAGCTCGGCAGAGATCAGCACAGATTTTAACAAAAGACTCGTCTGTTCCAAGTAGTTTGTGGAAGTTCCATTTCTGCAGCACACCACGCCAATCACCACCTTGGTGAAATTTTTTCCTTGATTTTCGTAAAAGTCAATGTCGTCGACTTTGTAGTCTTCGTCCGAGTGAGGATTTTCGTAGTCCATTAAATCTACATCGTCCATGCCACCGTTGCCCTCTTCCTCAGCGTCATTGTCATCGTTAACGTCGTAGTAAACATAATCTACTCCGTTTCCCGATTTTTCAGTAGCTCTTTCTTTTCTCAATATCTTAGGTAACACCGTGTTTAAGTTAAATGTGGAAAAGGACTTTTTTCTATCATTTTCCACCGCGATGAAGAAAATCCACATGTAAATTGTCAATATCAGAACAGTAAACGTAACCGCAATTTGTGCACCAGTTTGGTGACAAGGGCAGGTCCGGCAAAAAATGTTTAGCCACATTTTTAAAGTGATTTTTTAATTGCTGCTAGTTTAACAGCTATTTATGTATAATTACATAATATTATTTATTTGGCGTGTGAAAATAAAGACTTATACGTTTGTCACAATGCAATTTTAAAAGTGAAAAAGAATTCATTGAGGCTAGCTAGCTAATTGACGAAAGAACATTTATTTTGGAGAAATAAAAATGCAGGCATAAGTTTTCATTCACTTCTAGCTTAACAAGAGTGCCGTACAATGGTACAGTTCATTTATTAGTGTATTGAGTATTATATATTTAGGGGAAAAGCAAGTAGCCTGAAAACATATATTTTACCTTACCTTACCACTCACTTTACGCATTGTGCTACTGGCTAGAAATGAAAGTACTCATATTGTTGAAAAAAGACTTTACTAATTTCACATTTCATTACTCCTCTCCTTTTACTGGCAGCATCATCGTGCGCACGTGTGCTCCAGTTTGATGGCACAGTTTAGGTACATCTAAATAAGGAAACACTGTGAACAAGGATGGTAATAAATGAGAAGGGATTGAATATTAATGGTTTAGGACATGGCCCTTAAACGATATTTAAGGCTAATTAGCCTTAAAGGTACTTAAGCACCTTTTCAGTTTAAATATATATTTGACTTCAAGTTTTGTACACATATTTCATTTTATTTATTGTAAAGGTAATTAACATTAAGGTATTGTATGTGAATACCCAATACCAAATTGATATGAAAATAATTATTGGAAGGAGAAACATTAATTAACCAAAATTTCCTTTATTATTTCTTCTATTGTGAACTGAACTATGTATCACATTATAACCCAAATAATATTTTAGGAATTGGTAAGTACATGTATTTATTTGTAACAGTTTCTTTACTCAAATTTAAGCACTCTCTATTCATTTTTTTATTTTCTTTATGTAGCAAACATACTGAACTTGTTGACAGTTTACGTTTTTCATTAATTTATAAACAGAGACTAGCTGCCCGTATTTTAATTTATAAAAAGAATCAAGTCGCGGCATACTTTGGTTCAGTAAACATATACGTTTCATTTTGAAACCATTTTTTCACAATTTATAATAATAGAAGTGCGGTTTTAACCAAGGTAATGTTGCCTAGTTTTTCAATGCATCATCTTCCATAAATTTCGTTTAACACGCATATAATCATATACCACAGTACCACACCCACCTTACAAACATTCCATAACTCTCACTGCATAATTCATTAGAATCAAGTCCACCAAAAATCTTCACACTAACTAACATTCGCACTCCATACTCATGCCCAACCATTAATTTACAATTCATAGCTGTCAAAGATTTGATGAACACAATGTAGGCTAGCACTTATGCATTTTTAATACGTGTTAGGTAATAAATAAATATACATAGAAGCAATCTTGTATTTGGCCTAAAATGCAAGGAAAGTCTTCATGAAGAATTATTGGAAATGCAATGGATTAAATGCTGAGAGACTC
>JAHZMT010005305.1:0-11903 GCA_027743785.1 Sinhomidia bicolor
TTCGGTAATTAATCGGCCAAAGATAAGTGCAATGATTAGCATTGTACTCAAATGGTGCTCAGTGGGCCATAGTTTTCGTTAGATAAGTTGCAAAATTTAACTACATATTTGACTACCTTACTCATTCTTTCAGCTTTGCAAGACTTAATTAAAGGTTTCAGTTAAAAATATTACCGTAAAATGGTCCACACTTCACCTCCCAAACAGGCTTCCATTAGCATATAAACGTACTTGGCATCTTTGAAAGTTCTGTACAACCTGCGTAGATGGCGAAAGCAACTTTCACTGTATTTTGTCTATGTACATGTTAGTATTACACATAGGTACATGATTTACATAGTATTTTAGTTGGACTGTTGAACTTTGAGTTTAGATTAGTGGTAGTACATAATATTTTGTTAGTTAACTTTAATTTTTAATGTAGTACCGTGCTATGAAAGGTGAGTTGCATGACATCATGATATTTTTTTCAGCGTAAACATGGTCCTGCTGTTGGGTAGATATTATGTGAACTTTGGGCAAACATTTTAACGCAAAAACTTTTGTCGGGTCATAAGAAACCTAAAGCGAAAAACAGATTTATGGATAAAATTGTTAGAGGAAAGTAATGAGATTTGTGCAATAAATTGTATAATATGTAACTTACCTTGCACAGTTCAACTCTTCCAAATCCTCCCACGCCTAAAGTAGCCATAAACTCCAAATCATCTAACTTCAATCGGTTGTAGTCAAAGTCATCTTCATTCTTAAAATGCGATCAAAAGAAAAATAATGTTATCGGTTTTGAAAGTCATTTGTCTCAAATCTCGATGAAAGTCGGGCCAAGTGAGCAAAAAATTTTCTCTCTTTAGGACACACCTTATTATAATGGTGAAACATTTCAAATGATGGATTTGGTAATGATCGCGACAGTCTCTCCATATCAGCATCATCCAAAAGCTGACCACTTTTACCAGGTGAGGATGATAAATGTGTAACGTGTAGCTGAGAACAAGATGAAAAGTGTGCCGGCTTTTTAAGACGATTAAATTCACCTCCAATTAGTTGCATGAATGAATCTCGATCCAAAGTCAACACCTGTGGTTTTATATATTGTATAAAGTGAAAATGTATAGTAATATGAAACATAAAAAGTGTAATATTTTTAATGGGCAGTTGTAAATACCTCAACATTTGTAACAGCTATAACATTAGCGCTACGTCGTTCTTCACGTAGTAAAGACTTTTCCCCAAAGTAATCGCCATGAGATAACTCCCTTAGTAGATGCATCTTTTCCCCAGCAATGGGTGAAAGCGGTTCCAAACAATGCGAATCAGAATTGGGCGTGTCAGGCTCATCTCCTTCGACAATGTCTGTATCCCTACTTGTATCGCTTACGGTCACTTGGACCCTTCCTTGACTAATTATAAAGAAGGTGTCACCTACAGCACCTTCACGAATAATGAAGTGACCCTCTGGATATTTTTCCTTATGAAATTTACACAAAACATTATGGATATAGCACCGAAATTTATTTTTGGGTCTTTCCTAAGAAAATATGTATAAAAAACTTTCTGCTGAAAAAAGTTAAAGTTCCACTTACTACTTCCAAGCAATCCGCAATTCTGGCCAAGCTTGCAGAATCTAATCCTTTCAGTAAAGGAACGGATTTCAAAAATGACATACGATCTTTTATCCGCTGCATTCCAGCTTTCACCATTACCATCTGAAATGCTCTTCGCTCCAGCACCCATGCTTTGCACTCCGTAATTGCTATATTAAATGCGTATATAATTTAAAAAAATAAGTATGATTAATATATGGTATGATTGATCCCTTTTACGACGTCAGTTTTAAGATAAACAATGTATATTGTATAGTACGATTCGTAAACAAACGGTTCGTGTAATGTTTAATTTTACCTCTAACAGATGCTGTCCTCTTGCAATTGTATAGTAAAGCCAATTCTCCAAAAGCTATTCCTGGTTTCAATATTCCCAAATTTCTAGAGTCCTGTGACACTTGAAGCTGACCTTCAGCAGTAACGTACAAGTGAGATCCTGGTGGGTGGACAAAGGATTAAAGAACACATCACACACGTGCATCTCATACCGTTGAAATTTAATGCGCCATCAATACATATTGTATGCATTACGAGATAAACTCTTGCCACTTACCCTGGTCACCTTCTCGAATTACGTATTCCCCAGGACTAAACTTTTGAGGATACATAAAGTCTACAATATCCCGAACCTGATCAGAGTCCAAATTTTGAAGAAAATCATTTTCGCTAAGTGCAGCTCTAATAAGTTGCCTTGTACGAAAATCCTTGTTGTGCCTTTCCGGAGGCGACTGAACGGATTTGTTTGCATCACTGGATCCTTCTTTATCCGGAGTTATTCCGCATTCTCCAGAAACTCCACATTTTTTCTGAAGAATTCCTTGTTGGTACGATGATAACGAGGGAATCCTCGTTAATTCGGACTTTTCTATTACTGACTTTGAAATTAAATGTAAAACAAATTACGCACTTACGTTATTTTATTGTCGTACATAAGTTAAATGCACAACTAACCTTTAATTTGTGAACCTCCCTTTGAAGTCGATTAACTTCCTTTTCCTTTTCAATTAATGCTTCACGCATGCGATTAAGTTCAGTAAAGATACTTTCTCCAGTTCCAAGAGGTCTTTCCTCCGGACTTGAATCCGTATTATCACTCATAGTGCAGAACAATTGAGTATACACAAGGAATTATCTCTGTTGCTGGCTATCCGACTTGTGAAAATCTCAAGTGTTAACTCTTCAACGTTTGAAGCTTAACTACCTGTCATTTGCCCTAAAGCATGATATCAAATCTGCTCTGGCCACCTTGTGTCATGCCTTCTTAAGCAATAAATGAGGTTATTGAAGTAGATAAATTGTTGTTGAGATATTCACCATAAAAAATGAGTGTTGTTCGTAAAAAAAGATAAAAACGCATGACTTCATTTAGCCAACGTTCGTTCTGGTGAAAGTCAGGTTGTGGTGAATTTGTGTCACTCACTTTATATAAGTATATGTGCATAACCCCGCCACCATATTGATTACATTTTTGTGGTTTGTCTGATGGCAGGAAAAGCGCAAACTTTCTCTTTCTTTATCATGTTTTTTTCCACAAATGCAAACAAATGCTATTTTTTGCCCCTCTTCTCTTGTTATAATTTTTTTCTATCAGCTAAACAATAATAATATTAAAGATATGTATGTTTTATGGCTGCCAAAAACCGATGTTTACCCGCATAATTTTTTCCCAGTAATAACTCTACCCACAGCTAAAGTGAATAAATAAAAAAATGAAGTGAGAAATACCTGTAACAACCACTTCGGTAAACAAGAAACCCAAAAATTGTGGCACATTCCGTGTACACATGTTCATGTTCCAATAAAAAATACATCTGCAAAAACGTTTCATTTCTTTTTATATGCCTTCTCTGTCCACACTTTTTGCAGTTGTTGGTGAGAGAGAAGTCTCCAAAAAACGAGCCATTACAATATGTTTCTTGTACAAAGCAACAACTCAATTGAAATGATGGATTTCTTTTTTCTGATAGACAGCTTTTCCGACACATTTCTCGTTGTTTTATCTGTAGAGACATGTTCAACTAAATAATATGATCCAACTAACAGAGAACATGATGAATTTCGTTGTAAAAGCTGGGAATTGAATGTTTTAGGGCAAAGGTATTATATTTTTTAAAGTTGTTATATATGCCCTACAAAGAGCAACATCAATATGGCGTTCTCCGTACATCTTTTGTTAGTTGTCATCATCATCATCATCGTGGAAAACATAAAACAGTCAGGTTAGGTAAGAAAACAAAGACAAAGTCTTTTACAAAATGAACACTAACATGTGGATTGTCGATACGATATATTTCTTCTTGTACACTATAAGTGTATATAGGTTAGCGTATATACAAAATTACACAGAGTATTTATTGAGGACTTAAGGATGCTAAAACTTGGAGACAGAGAGAAGAGAGTTAGGCAACAGGGCTTATATGTCAAACATTCTCCTCCAGCTCTCTCCGAAATAACCACCATTCAATTCAAGTTGGGTTTTTGATAGTTTGCATTCTCTCCCAAAGTAAGCAAAGGAATGAAGTAAAAGTATTGGACTAGTAGAAAATGTGACGCAAGTAGAAAGAACAAACTGTATTGCCGTTTCACAAATTTGAAAAGGATTAGTTAAAAGAAAACTATTTACGAACAACAAATATCAATAATCAGTACCGAGCAAGAAAAAACATTCAACATTGAATCTGCAAAACTTGAGACTGTGTGAATGATTTTTGGAAGCGAGGTGGTATGATAATTATAGAAAGAAATACAACTAAACAAGCATTTAAGGGAGTATTCATGGGGAAGACAGATTTTGCTTGGAAGTAACGTGTAAGTGCAATCACCGGATTTGTGGCAGATGTACATATGTACCTATGTAGAAGCACAGTGGTTTGATAAATGTTTACACTATCCCTTAAGGTAGCCATATTAGCTGTGCTAGGTAAACAATAATTGTCAGCTACGATGCTACATATATTTTATATTGTCTTTATAAGAAGAAGGATATTAGGTGTACGAATCTTGTACAAAACTTAAACAAAGCATTCAATTAATTTTCTTGCTGTCTCGCAAATCTCGTTAATCAAATAATTTCAGTAATCTAGGTACACACTAGATACTGGCTCACTATATAGACAAATTGGGATTCTTTTTATAATTGCTGATACCCATTACTTACACAGATTCATATAATCTTAATCTGAAGTTAATAAAGTAGTTCAAAACTTTGTCTTGGCAGACATTTAGATCATATTAGAAAATAGGATCAAAAGGAAGAAGACATATTGAATATCTTCGTACGTACGTACGTTGGAAGTTGCAAATTAAATTGGTGATCGATCACTGATGAGTCATGACCAATTTTGATATTTGTCATCTTTGAGCCATCTTGTTTACGGGAATATCGTAACTGAATGAGCATGCTTGTGCTCTCATACAAGGCAGAAGTTGATCAACATAATAGTACAGTGCATAGTCATCTTGAACTTACTTTTGGAAAAAGATACTTAATTAAGCAAAGCAGAACCAATTAGGTATTTCATTGACATTGCAAAACGTTCCTTTAAATGAAGTGAATAACTTGGTTATTTATTTATGATGTTTATGACAGTCTAGGTTTTATGCTCCTTCTGTTTGATAAATTACATGCCTTCTTATTTTGGTGGGCAGCGGTAGCGGTATGCCTGCAAAGAGTAGAGTATGATTTATTTAGAAAATCCATGTCCTTTTTGGAGAGCAGTAAACAACGAAAATCAAAAAAATAACGTGTGCGTACAAAATTCTTAATTGTATATTTAACAGCTCGATATTTAATAATTTTCATGATTGATTTCACCATACAAGTTTTATCATTTTTGTTTCTTAACGGTAACACTAATCATTGAAAATTTATTATTGTCAACTTTGAACCACAAGTCACGTATTTTATCAGAGATACGTAAATTTTCGAATGAACGCCTTTTAAACATCTAAATCCAATCAACTTCAGCCAATGTTTTTTATTCATGGTTTTTAAATGTAATACGCAATCAGTTTCACCGCGAAAGGTATTTAGACTAGTGCAGTGTCATATCATAAATATCTAGCTATATTCTAACAAGTTTTTCCTCCAAGCATAATCAGGAATAATCACAATATAGCATTTTTATCTGTCCTGTCTCTATCCAAAATGCGTTATAATAAAAAATGAAAAATAGTCTGTAATCGCTATTTTTGCAGTCAAAACACCAACTGCTTTGCAATAATCATAATAGTAATGAACAATTCTTATTTGATGGTACATAATGGTAAGATATTTCCTCGAGAAGTTTAATAGTTTTGACACCTAATGCACTACAGTATTACTTAGGAATGGAAGCAGTAAGTTCATCGAGCAACGACTGTAAGTACGGATTTCCGCCTAAAGCAGCCGTTTCATCTCGTAACTCTTGTTCAAGGCGCCTTAATGCTGTTTCAGTGTATTTGAGAGATCCAAATTTGTCCAGTAGGGAAACAAAATACTTTTTCAAATCCAAATTCTTGGTTCTCTGTTTCAGTATACATTGAATTTGGTTATCGTCTGGTTGAGTGTGGATAGCATGTATCACCGGGAAGCTGAATTTTCCCTCAGTCAAATCCTCACAAAAGCTTTTGTTTTCACAGTACTACAAACGAGAACATACATTTTCAATTATATTTTAAAATGTCAAGTTAGAAATGATTATTATGATTATCTACAGAATACATACCTCAGCCAACATTAAATTTGCATAATCGTCTCGAACCTGGAAGTACAAGCCCATCATTGAGACTAGATTCTTAAGATCACTCTGATAGTCACTAAACAACTGCAATAGCTTTATTCCCAACATAAATAGTCCTCCGGTTTCTAAAAATATAAATAAATGAAAATTATTAATACTGTATTTTACTACAAAAATCCTAGGCGTGCAAAATACACCATGCACCATTATTATTACTATTACGTTTACACGTAGACCTCAACAGCCTGCAGGAAATATAAATTTTATTAAATCTGTGATAATACACTACTTTCCGTACTCTAAGTAATAAATAGATAAATAATATTTGATCTACCTAAAACAAGAAAAAATTGTCAAATTACTGTGATATCTGTTTACCTTAGGATGATTTAGCGCAAGTGTTCTTTCAAGAGCAATAAAGTACACATAATTTGCTGCGTTAATTGTTTGGGGAACACCAAAAATAGCATGTGCAACCGGTTGTCCCCGTCTAAGTTCACTTCCATCTTCAATATCATCGATTCTAGAAATGGATAAAAAATGAAAAAGTTAAAACAAATACTTATCATCTTTTTCTGCACACACTAATTAATACATACTTATTCAGTAACTTACAGTAATGACGCATTGTGCAACATTTCCATGATATCACAAACTTTATTAAGAATCTCCGGATCAACATTTAGCCAGTAGTTGAACGCCACCGCCAATTTTGAGCGCACCCCCTTTCCAGGGAGTGAACGAATATAATCAAATGGGTGAAGTAGAATCCTATCATCCTCTGGATTCCCACTTTTACTTTCACACTTGTTCATGTTGCTTGTATTAAAACCGTGTAGGTCAATACCATTCCCCGTAAAACTGCAAATTTGAAGACGTGGAGACGTTTGATGATTTCCAGGGCATGTAGGAAGTTTTTGGTTCATAATCAACCAGCACTCCCAATATTTGTGCTGCTCCAGATGACAAAATCTCCAGTTGTCTGTTGAAGAAACAGAAAACCAAACTGTGTGTAAATATACGTGACACATATTTTCAATCAATCAAACTATAACTAACCTTATACCTACTGATAAAGCAGTTATATGTGTGGAAACCAAAAGAATGATAATAGATAGACAATTAAATAAAATTTGGAGTACATTCAAAAAATTATAAAGATGTGTATGTGCAGTCAAAACTTACATGAGTTAAGACTTAATTGTGCGCGGAAAGTATTTCACTTACGGTACCAAAGCCAAAGCTCTTTAAGTAGCCATATAGGAAAATTAACGATCCATGTATATGTGTAGCAGTAAAAAACTAACTCGAGTCTAACAACGACATAAAATATGTATTCAAAGTGTCAACGTATTGGGCTGTGTCAGTGTTAGAATTTTACCCGAGCGATTATTGGATATGAGATATATACATATGATGATGATGATGATGTTTCGTTACGATATATGTACTCTAAGGAAAATTCGTTATTAACTAGGTATGATATTATTGTCAATTTATGGATATGGAATGCGATATTGTTTTGGTTATACAATGAATTGTTGTAGGATATGTAGGCTGCAACAAAAAGGAGCCCCACTTTCCCTATGTTAAATAAATGCCCTTTCTTTTCTGCTGTGTGCACTCTACTGTAATACTATACGGTAATACTTTCAACGCAACGGTTGCAACAACATCAACAACAACAAAAACGGTAGAAATGTACTAGTTGCACTAGAGATAATTGCACATTTATCTTAATCAAATCAGATCAGAGTATTTCTATAAGCTGTGCGCCCACCTCAGTAGTGCGAGTAGCAGTAGTACATGGAGCCTACAACAGCAGTAGCAGCAAATTACAACAGAACTGAGGAATCAGGAGAAAAGAACACGGATTTCAAGAGATCCAGCCAAGAACAGTGGCCGCACAGTCTGGGCAATATGCTTGTTTCATTCACATTCGGTAGTCCTACTTTCTTACATTTTCTGTTATGCTTTTCCCTGTTCGGGTCGCTGCGGTAAAATTCTGCTGGAAAAATAAAAATCAATAGTTAGAGCCTGGTATAAATAGCGACAGCATTCCTCTGGCGCAGGGAGCAGCTCAATGTGCTAGCTGACTAACTTTCCATTGCTCTCTCGGAGATGAGATATCATAAATGTTATGTTATATAGTGAGATGCCAATGCCATGCTTTCTAAGGCCTCTGACATGGAGAAACTTGAGCATTTCCCTTCATTCATTGTCTAATATCTGTTGTCCTACCTAGAGAGAGAACCAGTGCAAGCACTTGGCTTCAGTACTACAAATTCTCTGTAGTCGTCGACACAGACACAATATACAACACCCGACCGAGCTAGCTATAGTGGAATATTTAAGGAATGATGGGACAATAACCGTTGTTAAAACTGCTCTCCGTCTACGAGAGAAGCAAACATGGTACACAGTTATCGTTTCCCTTTTTGGGACTTTTTTCTCTCTCTTTTCTAGTCTAGTCTCCCTTTTTCCTTGTTGTTGGCAGGTATATGCAGATTTTACAATTTACATGCGTTGCATGATATACAAGATACGGATTGTTTCATTAGGCATGTACCTTTTCAGAGTACTTCACTAGGGTGGAAAATAGCTGTTAAAGTGGTCGCTGCTGCAGAGGAGTGCTGAAAGCTGGTACTGCGAACGCCCTTCCGGATCTGTCATGAAAACATAAACATAATTTATGAGTTGCTCGACACAGAATACCAATGCATATTGTACTATAACCAATTCTAGTAAAACAGGGAGTGAAAACAAGTACTTTTCTCGGTAAAGTGGTCCTAAATTTGCTAAATGCAAAATATTAAATTCAAAGTTTGATAATTAAGGAGAAGACAGGTGTTACTAAAAGTTTCCTAATCTTACACATAGTACCAATAGTGCCATTCTCCACACTAGAGCAGGTTATTTTCAGCTTTCAAGTACCTACTTGCTCTTCATCTGCACCACAATGCACGTACGGATTATATATTTAAGCCATCAAAGCCATGCATGGTAAAACTCTGAATATAATAATAATAAGTAAAAAGGTGGCACCATATCGTTAAGTTGTACCGGTTCTCATTTTCATACAAAAGTTTAATTTAAAACACACGCCAAACAAGGTAATTTCATTCTTACTTTCACTGCAAATTTTTTGAGCAATTTTATTTGGTACCTTCAAACCCTCCATGCATATTCTGCCCCCACCACCCTGTTTGGTTTTGATTGTCCTTTGTAACTTGGTTCCAAAAAACCATTAAAAAAAATCATCACCCAATACACTGGAAAATTTTACATATTTATCAATCGTTTATTCCGTTTGGAACCAATTACTTTGTACATACATGAAACTAAAAGTTCAGAATCCACTTTTATGCCATGACTAATCACGATTATGTCTTCGCATTAAGGGACTAAAACAATTAGGAAAAGACAAAAAGGACATAATGTCTGTTAAACGTAAAACAGGAAAAATGCACGTTCTGAATGGAAACTGGACGCCACAGAACTCTACGAATTCAATACGCTTTCACTGTGCACGGATATTCAAGAGATGCAATAAAATGTTCAAAATAATTTTCTTGCGCTAAATTACATATATTTCTTTGCCATATAAGTGTGACCATATGTGTGCGTCTATAATATGTATGTATGTAGTTTAGTTTGTGTTGAATAAAAAGACGCATGCTACTACGACCCAAGATGACACGACATGCACCTCGTCGAAAATAATTACCTAGTAGTTTGTGCTACTTAAGAAATACAAAAGAAAACTTTTTCCAAGCGTTTTTACCTGTGGAATAAAGACAAGTGGTTATATTCCTTGTAATACTGATACCTAAAGTAACTTTCAAATAAGTGTTTTTCATCACTTTTTAGCAGCAAACCACATTCAATTTTTACTTTCCATTTTAAAAGTATTCTTTATCACGTCACACACAGCTTTTTAAAAACATTACTTGTACACAACAGCACACTAAACTTTGTTTCTACATACTTTTATACTACAACAAGTTAATAAAAAATCTGTAATTTGTCAGATACAAACTGCAACTGCTACTGTTCTGTTTCACCCTTTTTCTGCACTGCAACTCCTGGGATTGCCCGATTGATTTTAATGTACGGTTGAAATTTAATGTGCGTGTGTGTTGTTGATGATGACTCATGGTCCGTTGAGTTTCATTCTGTGTACTATATTATTCATTCTTCTTATTGAATAACAATATACAATACACCTACATCCTGTCTGCTTTTTGCACACATCACAACAAAATACTACATAATCTGTTGAACTTGAACTGGCCCATCTCTCACATTCATCATACAAAATTGATGTTGCTTCATAATACGAACAAAAGAAGTACCTAAATAAACTCCCTCCTTGTGAAAAACAGGAATAATTTCATCATCACAGAATCAGTCAGAGAAAACGTGGAATAACAAAAACGGAGAGATTAAGGAAAAAAACTAACAATATAATACTTTGTGCTTGCACACAATAATAGGTAGCAACAAATAATTTGAGCTGGACTAATATTTAAAATGGATTTACGTACATAAAAGGTATTATTTGCTCATTATAATTCAAACTATAACCAAATAACATGACTATGACATACTTTTGTTTGTTGTGTTGTACATAATGTAATACGTGTAATTGTACTACGAAGAAAGACTTTGCCAAATTTTGCGGTGATCAAGATGACATTTCACTTCTACACTCTTTAAATCAGTCATCATAATAACAAACACGAGGAAGGATTCCATTCCTGATGATAGTATAGCTTAGTAGGCTGGATTGGAATACCAAAGTATTAATTTTACTTGGTAGCATGCAATATGCAATGCAGTCAATGTAAGTAGTTTGACTTTCCGCTCCCATCATTTATCACGGACAGATATAATATTTTATCTGGTTCGTACCATACAACACTGAATATATGTACATACCCTGTTTCGTTCCTTTACACGCAGTGTAAATGTACACATCCAAATATTGAGTATTGTGAATGTACCAACACACCAACTATTTACAAAAGGGTAAACCGTACAAAAAATAAGCTGTATCTTCCATCCAGTGAATAATAGCAAGAGCTTCATCTCTCAGCTCTGTGGTATCTCCAGCGTATACCACCAAATTGTGTTTGTGAGGGAACGGTTGTTTTTGCTTGTCATGCTTCCTCTATGAAATTATGATGAAAAAGGGGAAAACAAAGTTACACGACATGTTTATCCAGTCTCTCTCGTACGTGTGGTAGTAGTGAGTCAGTTCTTTAAAAAAAGAAAGCCAAGTTGATGATGGGGAATTGCATTAAAAAGTTATCTTTTGAATGTTTTTACGCGTCATTGTTTTTAACTTTTATTAAAATTGTTTACAATCACAGAGATATTCACTTTGATGCCAAAGTTGACTACTAAAATTATTCGACATGTAAATAGAAAGTATTCATTCAGATAATAAATTCATTGCATAATTTTGCTTTAAAAAATGGAAAAATCTGAATTTTGAAAAGTGGTGAGTATCCATACAAATATGTTGTTTTGAGAGTTTTTTTTCTGACAATGCCGCATTTTGATATTATTTGTA
>JAHZMT010005306.1:0-48085 GCA_027743785.1 Sinhomidia bicolor
CTTGACAGCTGTATGCTTTTGTATGTTTGATTGTGGTTTGAAAATAATATTTTAAAAATAAATACACGATTTCCTGTAAATTTAAAATTCGATATTTTGTCCCCCTAAGTTCGTGATTACGGTTTTCGGTCATCAGTTTGTCAGTTTTCGGTCAAAAGGTAATTCGAGATTTATTTTTCGAGATTTTGCCCTGAGACCATAAAAATACATCAATTCCATGCTCGCTCGCTCTTTATCTCGTAAACAAATAAGTATACCCACTTGTAATGTCGGTGTATCCATTTTATTCTTCTATTTGGTAAGCACAGTACAAGCTTGGAGCACTGCATGCAGCAGGGCACTGAAATAAAGAAAATTCTCAAAAGGGAGCTGCCAAAGTCAGATCTCATCATCACAGTCATCATATCACTGTGATTTCCCTGATGGAATATTAAGCAGCGAGTGAGAATAAAGGAAAGCAATTTCTCATTCAAGCATATGGACTGCTATATGTTCTCGCTATGGGATAGATAAACAACGACACGACATTGAAAAAAATAGCAGAAAGAACAAAAAGCAGTATTGAAGACACCACCGAGCAGACGTTACAGTAAATAATCTGAATATGTAGACAAAATCTCGTCTGTTGCTTTTACAGTAGAGTTTACGTTTTATTGCTAAAAATTAGTTTAAAATTAACTTGCTTCACTCGTAAATTCTAATATTTATTTAATAAATTTAATGACATTTCTGTTCTTCGGCCAAAATTTTTTAATTGACAGAAAATCATAAAATCACACTCATCAGAAAATTTCACTTTTGCAAAGAAATTTTAATAGTTTAATTATACAAAAGCTACAGTGAAAAGCAATGATAGAACATGGTTATAACTTATAACAGCAGTTGAAAATTTGCAAAATATGGAATTGTCCGATGCATACTAAAAATTAAAAACTCATGAAATGAGACAGAATTAGAAAACAATACAAATTGTCGCACGTCTTGAAGCCTTCAATAACTGACCATTTTTCTACCAATTTTGCTTATTTTGGGCTTACGAGCACAGTATTTTAAATGCTTTTCTAAATTTATCTATATAATCTATGTATATTCTTTAACATTGACATTCAGCAACTCTAGCAAATGTTCTCACAAATAAACGTTGAAATATCGTATAATTAGTCGTTGAAAATCAATGCAAAAATTGAGGCGTATTTTTTTAAAAATTAGCCATATTAAATTAAATTAAGTTTGAGCGTCTCAAAGCATCACATTTATAATCAGTAGAGGAGATAGAGAGAAAGAGGAAAATGAGTCGACAGCAAAGGTAAAGAAATAATAGCCCGGTGCACAATAAACGATAAATCCTTATTTTCTTACAGACCTCCCAACGCAAAAAAAGCCTTTGTTGCTATTTCGAGGCAGCGTTCAGGCCTCAAGTCACAAACATACTGCTGAATTTCCCCCGTTATCCCAGATGAACAGCTCCTTTGAGTAGCATATGGTATGGTGTATGTGTTTTGGTATGGTTTATGTCGCCGGTGCGAAGGACGAAGCATGAGGGAAGGGTCGAAGGGTGGAGCTTCACCGTCTTGAACATGCTAGCTTTTTCCTGAGTAAAAAACCAAGTTCCATTCCGCCATACGCCCTACCCCTTTATTATCACAGCAATTTTTTTTCGCTAAAACTCACTACTCTAGCTAGAGAGACTCATTCCTGAGACGAGCTCTGAATGAATGGTGGCGGCGGTGGTGGTGGTTATGGTGTTGCATTACACTATTTATCTAGCTACCTAGCCTACTCGACTCCTACCTCGAATCCTATCCACAATCCACTCACTCTTCTTATTCCATCCTACATTCCACGAAAACGGATCCAGTCGTCATCATCATCACTCAATTGACTACAGAAAATACATACATATGTCATCAGAGAGGAAGCGATAAGCTATTCTGTGTATAATATTACATTATCGGCAACTACGCACATACTCTCCGCTTTATTGAAAACTGCTCCGAGAAGCACAAGACTTAAGTTACAACAAAAGTCCCAGCGCCACTCATGGATTCACCCCCGTTTTTTTCAGTTGAAGCCTTTTCTACAAAACAGTTAGGCATTTTAAATATTTGAGCGTACTACTACTACTGCACGTAAACAAATATATGAACAGTGGTGGTGGTGATATTCAATTACAGCAACCGATCGCTACAACTACATGAAATGCAATGCAAAGTGAATAGAATAAAATGTTATCTGAGTAATAATATCATCGTCATATCACCATTCTCTCAGCCATCGAACCATCATCATCAACAATAGCAGTATTAGTAGTACACACTTGTACACAAGCCAATACTCTTTCTATTCAGTTTTTTAGGGTGTCTCCTATCATCATCTATCCTGTCTTCTTCTGCTTCATGTGCTGCTGCCGCCGCATGCCGCTGCTGCCTGCGTACAAGTTTTTAGTTATGTTGTTATGTACGTTGTACTCCTTGCTCATTGCAACTTCCACGACTACGTCTCCACTTTTGAATGTGGTGTGAGGAGGAGGAGGAGGATGGCTCATTCATGATACATTTTGCGTATTCCATTCCATTGCATGACATGCCTTCAGAACCTGTAACTAAACAGTGGTTTTTTGGGAAGTATTTATGTATGAATGTATTTGTTAGTATAATCAGCGCAAAGATGCATGCATGCACGCTCCACTGTATGCGCTCCGAGCTACACACGGACACCAACCCCGCAACTTACAACTTGAGCAGCCAGCAGCGAGTGCTCTCTTCCACACTGGTTTTCACAGCAGAAAACAAATTGAACATACATTGCGAGCATTTCTTTCTCATTTTCATGCTGCCACTGACAGGATTCTATACATTCTCAATTCAATATTTTTTACAGCAAAAAACCTACCCATCTATCTATCTCCTTCTGTTTCTCCTGTGTGTTGTGTACTAGTAGAAGCACACACGAGAACTGAAAATCTTGAAATCTTTTCGTCAACAGCATCACGGTTAGCCAACGAACCACCAACACCACCACCACCAATATTAATACCTTAATATATTTTACTTTACACTTGATATCATTACCACTCACCACCACTCGCCTTCCTTTATATTTCCTCCTTCTTCTCTCTCAAAAAAAATATTATTCCTCTTTAATTTTTTTTATTGTATCATCATGTTTGGCTGACTCTCGAATGATTTTCGAAGCAAGATGACTGTGAAGAGAATATGCGAAGAGGAGGGCTACTCAGCATCATCAGCATCCTAAAATGTCTAATCATTCGTTACTGATCTTCTGAAAGATCGCTGCTTTTTTATGCTACTTACTTTACTTGGCAATTTTTCGCTGCTGCTGCTGCTGATGCTCGTTGGTCTTGGCACTACCTGACACTGACTATCTTCTCTGACACCACCACCACATCGCAAACTGCTAGTACTGTCATTTCTCTCAAAGTCTGTCTTGTGCTCGGCTCCTCAGCTTTCAAAGAATCAAGACTCATAATAGTCACTTGAGCCGTATCATCACATCACGAGACGGACAAGTGGAAAAGAAAATGGACCGATAACCATAATATTCTATATACGCCAATAATCTGACGTACGTGTGTGCTGATGTGCTAGTGAGTGTGTGCTGCTGCTGCTATCATTGACTATTTTTATTTATTATTAACTCTTACCACTTACCTACCACCACCACCATAATACACACATATTATTTTGATTCAGTTGCCCTCTCCTCGGCACATTCACATTACACATTTCCAACTTGTATTTAACTTACATGGACTCTGCTAGGAGTAATCAAAGTGTCAAAAGTCAAGGCAGATTGAAGACATTTGTAATAAAATGCAAATCTTTTGTGGCGGCGGAATAAGAACGTGTGGTACAGTGCTCATTTTGCATTCTTTTGCATGAAGAATGGTAATTGCTGAGAGAGCAGTGCAGTGTCTTTCAGGATAAACTCTTGTGGAAGATCCGGCAAAGAAAAGTAAAAATTATCACAGGGAAACTCACGAAAGCCGTTTAAAAAAAAGAAAACAGTGAGAGTGCTGCTGCAGCTGATAAGTAGTTCAAATATTAATCTACAGTGATAAGAGTCAGAGCACCCCCGGACATCTCGTCCTCATACCCGCTAACGCCTCATTCCTCATCATCACCACCATACTTTCTTTGGAATCAACATGGAGAGAGTCGGTTAGAAGGAGGGGAACACTCACTGGAACCTTGCCCAAGCACTTAACCGTGCTTCCCCTCTGTCTATTCGAAAGAGCCGCGCCATCAGCGGATTAAACCCGGCTGTGAGTTTCCTTGCAACACTAAAGGCCAATACTTTTTTCTCTCTTTAGTTAATTTGTACATGTTCATTCAACATTCCAGCGAGTTGAGTTGGCGATGATAAACCCTTTTTACACCACCACCTCAAGCAGCAGTAGCCAAAAAGTAAAAAGTGCATATAAAATTCGCACAAGTCATTCTTCTACCAAGTATATATGTGTGTAGTAATGTACTACTGTGCTTATCATTCGCCATTTCATTTGCTTACCAAGTCATGTTCCACAGCAAAAAAGCTGTGCACTGTTTTGTTTCTCCAAAAAAAGTTGGATAGATTCGCCTTCGTCGTTGTTCCACTCTACTCACTCACAGCCATCCTCTGTCTTTTATTACTAATTTTAAAGATAACTAACTAACTCAGCGCGTAGTAGAAGAAGATTGTCACATTTCTGTCTACACAAATATATAAATAAATGTTTTTTAATAATAAATATGCATATTTTATAGGCAGTGTGAATGTATAAGTTCACAGTTCACTCACAGTAAAAAAATGATATGTCGTGAATCTGTGTGCACGTATATATTTAGAGCAGAGCAGAGCGGTTATTATTAGTTAGTTAGGTTAGGTAGGATCTATCTCTCTAGGATGAATTTATTTATCTGGCAGGGAGCGAACGAACGAGGGAATAGGAGAGCAAAGTATTAATGTTGATGAATGTGGAATGATGATGATGTTTGTGCACAATGTTCAGGCAATGCAGTTAAGTCAGCGACAAACTTTTTTTTTAGTAAATTAGTAGTATTAATAATGCAAAACAGGATGACAGACAGATGATATGAAGATGATGATGATTCGTGAGCACTCACGTACTTTGACGTTGTTGCTGCTGACTGTTCTAAATAACAAAGATTATTAATGTTATTTTGGTAAAGAGGGTTTAGCGGTGGTGGTGCTGGTGGGCGGATAGGCATGAATTTTTTTTTCCAAAATGACTCCTCTTCGTCATTTCTCTTGTGATGATGTTGAGGATAAAAGTGATGATAATGATGTTATTATATTTTTAGCTGTTCCTGTCTCCTCCTCTGGCCTCCTCTCTAGCCTCTGCCATTAATTACTGTTGCTGTTTAAAAGAGAAAAGTGGTAACTGTGGACAGTTTTTAATTAAGAACAAGTGAGCTCGGTGCTGCTGCTAGGATTTAGTTTAGTTAAATAGTTGCAGATTTAAATAGATTGTTAGCAAAATGCCGGCTGCCAGAGGAGATGGAATGCGAGGACTTGCTGTCTTCATTTCAGACATAAGAAATTGTAAGTGTTGACGTAGGAGGATTTATGTGTGTGCTTTACTAATTATAACTTGGACTGGTTCAGTTTGTAATTTGGCTGGTTTGATTTGGGTTCGTAGGTAAAAGTAAGGAGGCCGAGATAAAGAGAATAAATAAGGAGTTGGCAAATATCCGTAGCAAATTCAAAGGGGACAAGACGTTAGATGGCTATCAAAAGAAGAAGTATGTGTGTAAATTACTATTTATATTCCTCCTCGGCCATGACATTGACTTTGGACACATGGAGGCTGTCAACCTGCTCTCCTCGAATAAATACACAGAAAAGCAGATCGTAAGAGGGTTTTTAAACGTCTTCAGATTTATTTACAGAAAAGCTAGTTGAGTAAGGAGTATTTGGAAATGCTGTGCTAACTGAACGTTTTTTGTAAGTCGATCCCTCTGTTCAAAAAGAAGACGGTGGTGGAGGTGGTGTCACAGTCAACAACCAACAGCATACAGGATCACAACAGCAGCAACAACGGCAGCAAAATGGACAGACAGACTTGCTGGTGGATGTTCTCGGTGATATCTACAGCTCGCCCCAACAGCAATCAAATAACTTGATTAAAAACAATTTGGGTGGCGGAGAGGCTCCGGGTCAGCCAGTAGACAATCTGAAAAAGTTGGCGTGGAAAAATAATGGTGTTCTCTTTGAGAACGACCTGTTGCAGATCGGAGTGAAGGCCGAGTACAGACTAAACTTGGGCAGAATGACGTTATTCTATGGGAACAAAACCGCCTTCCCCATGCTTGTCAGTTGACTCTCATTCCATTGTTTTCTCACTTTATGTTACTTTGCACTCCAGAAAATATTAGCTATATTTTGTCGATTTTCAGGGCTTCAATCCAGGCGTGTCATGTGCGGGAGAACTAGCATCTAAAGTCTCTGTTCAGGTGAAGCCGGTAGACTCAACGGTGGAGGCAGGAGCACAAGTTCAGCAAATGATAAATATCGAATGCATAGAGGATTTTAATGGTAATTTACCATGAAAATTTTTACATGAGCCTGTTCCACTTTGTTTGCTAATGGTTTAATCAAGAAAAACTTTTGTCTGTGTCCAGAATTTCCTAGTCTTGTTCTGTCGTTCATGTACAACAGCGTGCAACAAAAACTGAATCTCAAGCTGCCGTTGACCATCAACAAGTTCTTTGAGCCAACAGATATGAACGCAGAGACGTTCTTTGCGAGATGGAAAAACCTTGGAGGGTAAAACTGCTTTTTAAGTTTAAAATTGTAATTTTCCTAGCTGAGAACATTTCAAAGGTAACCTGACCCAACTGGAATTGTCCTTTATGTACAGTGCACAACAAGAGTCTCAAAAGATATTTAAAGCAGCATTCCCAATGGACATTAACGCCACCTCAGCAAAACTATCAGGGTTTGGTATGCAACTGTTGAAAGGGATTGACCCCAACTCGGAAAACTTTGTATGTGCTGCCATTCTGCATACGAGAACGCAGCAGATTGGCTGTCTTCTCCGACTGGAGCCTAATAGACAGGCACAGGTTCGTTATAATATTGTTAGTACATCCGCCAATTAAATTATATTCTTAAATATATCATCATCTCGTCCACATTTAGCCCAATGCAAACAAAAATACTAATTTCTCTCTTATTTTGTTGCAGATGTATCGACTCACAATCCGGGCAAGCAAAGAGTCCGTAGCAAAACAAATGTCAGAACTACTGGCTGATCATTTCTGAGACAATTACAGTAGAAGCTAAAAAATGTTATCGTTAAGCTGTTATTATTATTATTCTTATTATTATTACTATTATTATGATTATTATAATGATTGATCCTCCATTATTATTATTATTATCAGCGTCATCATTATATTACAATTACTATTATTATCATTATTATTATTGAATATCATAAAAAATGGTACTAGCACGTTAGAGATAATAACTATTCCACAGAAAATACTTTAAATGATGACTATTTTAGGATAGAGACATAATTATCTGTATAACAATAATGAGAGAGTATAATAACAATATGGCTATGCAAAGAGACGTAATTATATTGAGGGGAAATCGTTATAAGCCGAACAATCGAAACGTAGAGTTGTAGAGCGAATGCTACAGTAAATTTACAAGTAGAAAGCAAGCTATTACATTAGCAACTCACTCAGTGTCAGACTTTTTGAGTAAAAACTTTTTTCCTGTCCTCCAGTGAAGCAGACGATTTCCTACGGCCACCGTCTAAACTTTTAGCTTTCATATCACTCAACAACAAGCTTCACCAACTTTTCAAAAAAAAAATGTGTACTAGGTTTAAAAATAGTGAAATTTGTAGTTGTATCAGTTTTGCGGTCCTACTGGCCGGATTTTCTAAATTGGAGAAAGAGAGGGAGAGAGAGAGAAATTGTAGTCGATAGATATTAATTGTTATTATTATTGTTATTATTTGTTAACATAAAATTGGAAAATCAAAGTCATTTCAAAAAAAGGTGTAAAGTAGATGGACGGACTGGACCATTCGCAGTTAAAGTAGCTTTTTTCGCTACCAACTACTTAAGATGCCGGTGAAAGAATAGGAAAGAAAATTAATTATTATGCTATTTAAATTGTCAGATGAAAGTTACACAAGTGCGTATGTGTATGTATAATAATAGTGAACAAGAAAGAATGGAGAAAGAGAGAGGGAGAGAGCGGGAGGGAGAAAGAAGAAATCCAGGAAATCATGAATAATAATTGTGTCAGTAGCAAAAAAGTTAAATAAGTAATGCTATTAAAATGAAAATGAAAAAATAAGTAATAAATAAAATGAAGCAAAATTTATGCAAAGATTAAAATAAAATCGTGTTCAGCTCACGTATATTTATTGTTGCTCTTTTCATACTGATACCTTTATTAAGTTGACGGAAAATACCGTTAGACAATTCATTAGGACAAAATACTTAGTGTCTGTACATGAGCGTTGAAATAATTGTAAAGCAAAAATGAATAGTATTATTAATAGCAGAGTGAACATAACCATACATCAAAGTTCAAGCTAGATTTTGGTATATAATGGTGGCCATGGAATTGCTGGGTCCTGCGACCTCACAGGGCTGCTCTTCTTCTTCTTGTTCTTGCTGTTGAGCCTGTTGTTGTGTGAGTTGGTCTTGGTGCTTCTTCTTTCTCAGTTTCTGGCGTCGGGTTAGAGGGACCTTTTGGGGATCAATCCATTGTATTTGGAGAACCTTATTGCCCAATAGTGCTCCGTTTAACGCCATCTTGGCCGCTTCCCCTTGAACATGGGATCTAATAAAGTAGACGTAAGGGAAATGGTCAGAAGGGATTTTGATCACAGAAAAATTCAAAGAACGTAAAGAAAAAGTTTACCTAAAGAATATGAACATCTGACTACCAGAAATGCGCAACCTTTTGACTCCACCAAAGCTATGCTCATTAAACATCTGCCTCATTGCTGTAACACGCATGTCCTCTGGATAATTTCTTACACACACAACTTGCGGCCTGTTGGAGAAATAAGGGCCAACTCCGTTGAGACTGGTATCAGGCTCAGCCCAGTCCACCGATATTTGGTACTCCCAGAAATAAACCGCCTTGCCGATCATTCTTTTTCTTGCTAAAGCTGCCGCGCTGGAAACAAAATTAAATTTTAAATTTTAGACAAAAAATAAATGAATAGGTGTATAGACAAGAAATAGCATTAAAAATGAGGAGTAGACTAGACTACAAACGATGAAAAACAGTACAATCTTACCGATGGGACACATAAGTCACAACCGCAATCCCCCTGGGGTGAGTAGCAGGTGCGGTCCACATGGAGGCTACAAAAGCGACCCCCTCGGAAATGCTCATTATCCTATCCATTATCTCTTTGTAGGATCTGTAAGTGGGTAATCCGCTGAGCATAAGTCTGCGGTTGTCGACACTTTTCATAGCAAAAATCTTATGATTTTGCTTCAACTCGAGATCGTTTAAATAAGTCAAGGCCAAATCGGCTTGGTGAGCAGTGAAGTAGCGGACAAAACCGAAGCCTTTGTTCGTCTTGCCACTGAAGTCCATCATCAGTCGGAGTTGGAATACCGGACCCGTTTGTGCCAGGTATGGCATTAACTCAGGTTCGTGAAAGCTACGAGGGAGCCTTCCGATAAAGATTTCAGATCCGTATTCTGGTTCCCAGTTTGGATAGACGTAATACGGAGGCCCATAGAGACGTTGGGCGTTCAATTGAATAACATTCATTCCATTGTGCTGAGCAAAATCTGCTATTCGTTGGGGTATAGGTACCACACCGTCAGTCCCCTGCTTACTGCTCCGTTCAACAACTCTGGAAACGGCAGCCATGTTCTACGAAGTACTTGACTAAAAATATAGATTTAAACTCCCTAATTCAGTTCAACAACCTCACCTCAATTGATTAATTTTCTGCGACTACTGCGTTTCAAATATAAATAAAATCTAACGTCGTTTTGTTTAAAATTCAGAGCTCAGAACTACTCGAGTTTGCTATGCAGCTGGTTCTTACAAGACACCCGGTGACCGGAGAAAATTAAAATATGATGATTCTCAAAATTCACTAAAACAGAAAACGTGCAATGCTAAAAATTTACCGTGAAAGGAAATTAGTACAAACGGCAGCTAAACTCTTCAAAAAGCTTGGTTGAAAATTAAAAGTTATTTTTATAGCAAACTCCCAAACTAGACTCGACTGACGTGAATGTGATACAACCTACTTGTATTTATACTCTTCTCCCAAAAAAGTTATTTCACTCAATGCGCTCGTATTCAAATCAAATAGCAATCCAACAGAAATATCCAAGTAGAAGTAGAGTAGAGTGATGTAATAATAATATCTCTCTCTCTCTCTCTCTTGCAATGCACCTTAATTTCGTAATGAAAATTCAACAAGTTTTATTTATCCACTTTACCAACTCCTTTGCATATCTAATAATAGTAATAATAATAACGGACAAAATAAATAGATATGCAGATTCCCCGCCAGAAAAGAAAAGATAGGAGGAACGGAACGCACTGGAGTTTCTTGCCGACGAAAAGTAGGAAAGAGTGTAGAGTTTAGTGAAAGGACAAGTTGAGCGGCTCGACTTGGCAGTAAGTGCGGTAACAAACATTCTCATTATTCTCCTCTTCTTCCTTCTCCTCTTCCTCGGACTCCTCGTCCGGTTGGCGTAGATCCTCATCAATTACCAATGGCCGATCCTCGTCCTCGTCCTCCTCATCTTCTTCTGTCTCAGCAGCACTACTTGCTGCTGGAGAGACCTCTCCATTCTCGGAGTTGCTTTCAAAAAAGTCGTGTAGCTGTTGCTGCTGGTGGTGGTGTAGACAGTCCATACGGATGCATGGAATTGGCTCCATGTTGCACTCGCCGCCATTTCTCATGCCGCCCAGTCCAGTAGCGATGGGGCATCCTGCAAATGCACACGAGGACAATGATGCCTGATTAGTATGATGATGACAGTAAATAGTATTAGTTTTGATGTTATCTTTGTTTTGATGACAGTAGTATGTGTCAGTACTAGTAGCAGTAGTAGCATTTGTATTGCTGTTGAGTAGTGCTGTGGCTGCGGCTGCTTTCATGCTAGGCCGAGTGCTGAAGTGGAGTTTTTGGAAGTACTCAAGACATTCATGTTGCATAACGCAGTTTGTCGGGTCTAAGAAAAAATCAGTTTCTCATTAATTTATTCAAATTCTCAAGTTATTACATGTTTGTAACTTTGTTGTTAGAGCTATAAATACTTCGCTTTCCATTCTCCAGGAGATGGCGAAGAATGCTAAAGTTTTGCTCTGGTAGTGGACCTCGTCCACGCTGACCACCGCATGCACTGCCACTTCCTGCACCGTTTTCACTTTCCTGGCCTTTTTGCACCACAGTGTAATCCACTGGATGAGACGACTCTTGGGTCGCGAGCTGCTGCTGACCTCCATTTGCTTGGTGTTTTGGACCCTGATTTGTCATCGTCGCACCAACGCCGCCATTGTTGTCACTCTCTGCCGAACCGATAGCCTGCTCAGCAGATGCAGAAGCTGATGATGGCGTAGTCTTCAACTGATATGTCTTGCCGACAAATCCGCCAGATGGTTGATAAGAAACTTGAGTGTCTTCCATGGTTTGACCGTCGGGTTGAATGGGCACCAAAGAATCTTTGTTTCCGGTAGCAGAAGACATGGTTGAAATTAAACGTGTAGGAAAGATGATAGGCAAAACTTCCAAGTATACAACTCTCGTGAATTTTGAAGAATAACTGCAGAAAATTATTATTGATGCCAGAATAAATTTTAATAGAAGATATTTAAAAAACTTTCTCTTTTTTACAACCCGATTTCACTTAAAAAGAGAAATCGCCAGTTATTGAACTAAGATGAATGCTGCCATTCTTTCAGAAATTCGTGGTTTATTAAGTCATTTATTAATTATCATGTCAATGGACTCTGAAGTCAAACACAATGACAAATTTCACTTTCGGTGTATGTACCTACTTTAAGACATTGTATTCTCTTGAGCAACAGCTACAATGTCTACATTGTGTTAAAAGGTGAACGTCCAACCAACAGATTTACTACTACCATTATTAATTTAATATATCTACCAACCTGGACCCGAACGAGTTCATTAGACCCCGTTTATTCCTCAAGTTATAACAACGCACAACACGAATAATTATAGTTTATGCATTTTTATAATTTTCTAAGTTTACACAAAGAGTTACATGATTTCTCTTTGTTCATCATCAGAGCTAGCTTTTCCTAGACGCAATAGAGGGATCTGCTCGATGAAGCCTGATGCTGCTGCTGCGGTGCTGCTGTGGCAGAAGGTGAAAGTAAAATAGTGTATATGCTAATGTATGAAAATGAGAATATTATGCTGATGCATCTTTAGCTCGAAAAAAGCTTAACTGCCTTTTCTCTCTCATCTTTCATCTTATCATCATCATCACCCACATCCACCATCGTCAATTTCCTGTTTAGACTTGCAAAAACGTGAACATTATTTTTATTGTTATTTTTCTTTTTCTTGATTCCTTTTACAAATTTTCATATTATCATCATCATTGCTGTTAAATTATTATTATTATTTATTTTTCATCTTGATAAAAGTTTCCTATTTAAATTTTCAATAAATTTATTTCTATAACATAGTCAAATAGTTATAATAATAATAATAGTAATAACGTTACATATTACAACAGTGTATAGCAGTTTTGTATTTATCATGTATATAGGTAGTAAAATGATTATCGTACTTCAAATTGTATAAATAGTAGTAACATTAACATTTAGTGGTAATAATAGTATGCTGCTATACAATAGTAGACAAATGTGTACACAATCGTAGATAGTTAGGATTATTGTAGTAAATATAACATATGTACTTTTATTATTACTATTATTATACTGCGATACTAAATAACATTTTAATATCTGTTTTCCTTTTTTCGAAATGTCAATTTTTCATTTACCGTGTTTCACGTGATACATTCATTTTAGTAGAAGGTTGTTTTTCTGGAGATTAGTTAGGGTACCAAATTCATGACAATGGAAACATTGTCCAATTTTGTTTGTTGTACACTGTAACTTACAATTTAGCAAATGATAGTTCAGCTGAAAGTAGTGCAGTAGTAGTAGTAGTTGTAGTCGTTGTAATTAATGCATATTGTTTTAATCAAAGATAGCAATAATAATGTAGTGAACAACAAAGTATCATCAAGTATGTATGTATGTAGTAAAGTATAATAAGAATTAAGAATTAGATAGGATACATATATAAAGCCACTGAAATTGCCAACACCTTTTCTCCTTTACTGCTCATTATTAATTAATATGCTGAATATGATATTTTTCAGTCGGTAAATAATTAAATTATTCTTGTTACGTTTTAAACCAACACTCATCCAAAATTAAAATATAAACTATACCAATATCCGTTGCTCTAATGTTGTTGTAGTTGTGTTTTGCGTACTATCGATTAATTTTGCTTCTTTGGTACACACTTTGACATTTTGCTTAATGATATTCAATGTCAACTTGATTGGGCTGTGATTTGAAAAATTTTAAATGTCTTGCTTTTTTACATTTTATTGTTTCCTCAGATCGCTTACTGTAATAATTATTGTTATTTTCTTGTAATTCCACGTTTCTGGAGCTTTACCAAGATCTTTGCTTAAAATAGAAAAACAGCTTGATACACACAACAAACTTTAGAGTAGAGTAGAAAATTTGTAAATTTAAGAGTTTAACAAGTAGTTTTAATTTCCTCCGCACATACGTTCGTCTGCTCTTTGAAATCAAAGTCAAAAACAAAGGAGAAAAGTACAAGATTGTAGAGTTGTAAAAGTACATATATACTACTACCGCCAACATTTATCTTTAGAGTAATTATTGTTTTAAATAAGTTTCAAAATTTCCCGAGTAAGAACAACAATAGTAATAAAATGAGTAAAAAGATACTTATAAATACATATAATAAATATACTTACGCCACACAACCATTCCATCATCAGTTTTCTTAACTACCTATTTCTCTTGTATACTTCATTCACACCCTTTTCACCCACTTATTCTACTACGCCTCAACGACAAGCCCACTTATTCGCCTTTCTGCTTTTGAACTCAATTGACATGACCTTGTAAAAAGATAACTAGCAACATTTAATTATTTTTACAATCAAGTGAGTTAGGTAATGTAATAAAGTGACACTAGTGATAGGGGTGGTTGGTTGGTGGCGTATAAATGTAAATATTTAAACATGTATCTCTATTATTACGGTATATACGAAGTTTAGCAAAACGTAGTCTTGGTGATACATAACAATAAATTCAGTAAAGATAGAATAATAATAATAATAATAATTTGTTTGTTAAAAATATGTAGATAACTTCTAGTAGTGTATTTCACAGTAATGAACAGTTTCCTTGCTTGATTGAAGATTATTATTTGAATAATCACCATAATAAATAATTTTGACAATTAATTCGTAATAGTAATAGTAGTAGCATTTATATAAAATATTGATGATGATTAGAATTATTATAATGTACAGCAATATAACAACAACAGTTGATGATAGATTAGTAGTAGTAATAATTGTATTTATAAATGGTAGTAAAATGTACAAATTGATCATCATTGTAAACGCAGAGCCGTTGTAGATAATACAGTCAATGCATTATCCTTTCCCGCTTTTAAAATTGTACACAACGTTATTATTTATTTATTTATTTATTAAATATTAATTTACATCTGATTTTCAATTTAAAAAAGTTTTCTATGTAAGCTTTTGTCCCCTGTTTACTCTACATGCTACAACAAGATTTTTTTTACCAAAGTTGGAGCGTTTTTCTTTAAAAATACGTCGTTACGTTTTTTTCTTTCTTTTTACATTAATTGTTATATATATCCGACGACGACCCTTATGTAGTAAACCTATGAATATGTCATTAAGTAGTCAACAGTTATGTTTCACGTATCAGGAATAAAAAGTCATTTACCTCTAGTAATTTTTACTAGATTTTCAAACGAATAAATAGGAGCAGAGTTTGGTATTTGTCATAAATTTATTTTTGAATAATACGTACATATAGAGTGATCCTTCTACTAATTTTGTTTCGTCCTGCAGTAGTAGTAGTAGTAGTAAATGGCTGTTGATAAGCCTTGGCTTACATTGTAAAATACACAGGCAATATATTATTTAATTGATTTTCATATGATTGCGTGTCTCTATTGACATGCTTATAGCGTCAAGTATCAGATTCTAGGTTTCTTTGATGCTACAAATTTATTTATTATATTGTATGCCTAACATGAAATCACTGACTTGACTTTTTCTTTTTTTAGCATGTTTTGAAGCCGGTTTTCGTCACCTATGAAGTTTTATATACTTTTTTTGTAAAATGCGTCGTCGTATTAAAATTAGAAATGTCCCTTAATATATTACCATTTTTAAAAACTCCTCTCCTTTTTTACTACCTTGTTGAAGATGTACAAGATGCAAATACTTAATGTTTTTTTCAAACTTACAAAATCTGAAAATCTACAAATTTTAAAAATACACTTTCCAAACGTCAAAATTGACACTATCTGCTCATGTAAAAGTTAGGTTTCTGTTTATCTTTTATTTCAGTTTGATCATCATTATTATTAAAAACTACATACACAACAACAAGTATTATCATATTTTAACAAAACAAACCAATGCGCAACTTACAAAACCATCCTTCTGTAATAATCATTTTTACATATTCACTACAAATATTTAAATGCAACCGCTGCTGCTGGCTGCATTTTTTCAACTTGATTTTCAAATGTTGCTTTTTTACAATCTATCTAGCTAGAGCACTACAAATTATGTAAACTGGGAAAACGCACATGTATACTTTTTTGTAACGTTTATTATTATTATTATTACATACTCGCTTTAAAAAATACCGCCACACAGCAGCATATTTGTCAATGAGAAAAAAGTAGAAAAAGTGTGTACGAAATGGTGGAAATTGTTTCACAATTATTGTTATCATTACATATTAGGAGAATAGTTGTAATAAATATGTTTTGTATAAAAAACTGTTTTCGCGCGTGTACAAAAATTTGAATGATGTAAAACGTTTGTAGTAACTTTTTAAGTATTGGTATCGTTGCTTTGCTGCATTATAGGAGTAGTAGTAACAATAATAGTAGTAGTAACAGTAGTAGTAACAGTAGTAGTAAGTAGAGTGAAGTAAGGTAAACGTAAGTAAACGAATTTTCTTTTCTTGTGTTCATGTATAGCGTCGTCGCGTGTCGCGTCATCGTATCAAATGTTTTATCAAAAATGTTGACATGAGAGACTGACTGACTGACAGTGAGTGAGTCAACTTTACAAGTACCTATTATGCTTTTGTTTGCATGCTGCTGTTATGTACATACCGCAACCCGCAACGCAACTATGTACTCGTTTTTTTGTCCAAAAATACGAAATAAAAATGCTGCTGTTGTTGAAGTAACGAGCTAGCGAGAGTAGAAAAGAGTGTCATCCTACCATTACATATAATAATATACCTCCCATCTAACCTCCCATAACTACCATGAACAACAACAATTAGCTGTAAAAGTAAATACGTTAAATACAAATGGTATCAAATCAGAATCTGAGCTGAGCTAGTTTTACTTGAGAAATAGTACATAGTATATTTTTAAGAGATAAATAATATTCTTGTATTGTTGATTGTTGGATACCTTTTTTCATTATTTGAAATATTAAAATTGTATAGTAATAATGTGTTTGCTTGTTGACGACGACGTGACGCTGTTGTTTGATTACCCAAAAAATATTATACTGAATTTGATTGTAAGCACCAGTTGGCGTCAGAGTCGCAATATAAAAAAAGATGATTTTTAGTTGATGATGTGATGATTGAGTGATTTTGTTATTAATCGTAATAATTTTATGTCAAAATTGACTTTTAGATTTACTGCTTTTAACTGCGCTGCTCCCATTACACTTGCTTTTTTAAATTTTACTGCTGAATATCGATTCGGGTACGAAAAAGTTGTCAATAAATTGGATTTTTATGTACATTAAACATTTACGCAAATTTTTATGTAAATACCTATTTATATATATATGTTAGGGTACTGATTAAAAATTTAAAATAGCACACATGATCATGAGATGATGATTAGCGAACGTTCTTAGACTTACGATTAGTTTTCTTGCTCACTTTTTTATAGCTCCTGCCTGCCTACCTTTGTTTGGTAGGTACTGTGCATGCCTTACATTAATAACATACATGTTTTTATAACTAAATTGAGGGTACAGAGCTTCATGTTTTTAAAAATTGCTTTCCGGTTTGGAAAATTGTCATCTGGTTATCTATCTATCTGTCTATTCGTCTTCACAACTTTATCTTTTAAGGTCATCTACGCTAAAGAATTTAGCGCAGTATTTTTAAACATGCGTAGAAAATTCAATACGCGGTTAGATATAACAAATAAATGGCCCCATATTTTATTGCACCAGTCGGTAGAACATTGTTGGAAACATTCAAATCCAGAATATCAGACACGTGGATTTCGTCAAGAAAGTTACGGGGTACAAATTTTGAAAAACTTTAAATTTTTGCATTTTCATACAACCTCATAACCTGGCTTACTTCTTCAGACTTACACTCACAGTTTTGGTACACATAAATTGAACACTGCCGAATCGATTCAAGTTTTTTTTACAAATTTTTCTCTAACCGAATCTCATCTTTACAACTGAACTTTTAGGTTCGGTTGAATTTTGAAAAAAATTGAACATATGAGGGTCATAAGAGAGTTCATACAATTCTGACAAGTTTTTTGAAATTTATACCGTTTTAACACTTTTTTATTTATTGGATCTGATGTTCTGGATGGGCAATAATGCTCTGTTAATTGGTGTAATAAAAAAATGGCTTCACCACTTGCTAACTCTAGCCGCAATCCTCTAGTCTAACAATAAGTAAGTATATCAAAATTGCACAGATGTAATATTTTCAATTACAAAAATTCTTTAAAGTCAGCAAAATATACGTATATTTAAATCTAAAACATTTCACGTGTTGATAATAATAATAATAAATTATGATGATTGTAAAAATCATTAATTATTGGAATAGCACACAATGAACAGCATCATTTAAATTTTTGTATTTAATAAATCTATGTTTAGTTTCGGTTCTTTTGTGTTCTCTCTCTCTCTTGTTGCTATTTATTTTGTTTATCAAATTTTTTGTCAAAGATAAAAATCGCATGTACCTACTACATATTTAAATAGTTATTTAGTCGTGCCTACTGCCGACTACACTTTTCCTACGACTGACTGTATTCCAAACATTTACAATATATTATTATTATTATTATCTAGCTATGATGTAAGTGGTAGTTTAGTAGACGATCAGTTTCTTTAGTAGACACAGTAAAGAAGTCATTGTTTTCTAGTAGTTTCTCATTTAGTAGTACGTTAGGTAGTTGTGATGGCAAAAAGGCAAAACTGACTATTTATTTGGAACACACCTTTCATTACAAAATGTTACATTAGTATCATCACTATGGTTGCATTTGCATCCTTTCATATTCATTATGTACATTTACAACAATTAGTTACAGTACATTTTACAATTGTAACCAATACCAGTAGCAGTAGTAGCGGAGTGTTGCAATAGGGTACTCAGAAAATTGTTGATAATTAAATTGTATGATTATTTTTTTTCATGTTACAAATGGTTTGGTTATTATTATTTATTGTTATTGATTATACACTAAAGACTAAAATAGTAATTAAAAACTTTTTGGTGGCACGGTTAATGTTTTCTCTTCTTCTATGTCACGTCTAAAATATCTTTACGTCTGTATGCGCTAGTCAAGTAGTCATAATAATAATCATTGTATTTCAATGTATAGAAATTACTTTTTAAAAAGTATTCAACTTTTTTCAACGGTTTCACAGAGAATTGTGTTACTTCAACTATGTGTTTTTTTCTGGATGCGCTGCAACCGGAAATGTGACCATATTATTTCTACGACAAATAACAACTTCAAGTATATAACTTTTTTTTTAGTGTTGTAGTAGCCAATCTAGTGTGTAAAGTGTAATTTGTTGTGGTGATGATAGTAGGGGCCTTAAAAAGAATTTTATCTGTATAACATTATTACTCTATATATCTTTATCATGTTTACAATATTAAAGTTTCACATTGGTTGCTTCAAAAATTCGTGAAAACGAAATACATACAAGCACATGAAGGTCTATTATTTTTATGTTGCTCATTAAATTGTGCCTTAGAAAAAATGCTTTAAAATTGTTTGTTACTGAAAAATTGAATCACATGTAGAGTAAAAATTGTTGTTGTATTCTGCTACACACTAGCATTAAATTGTTCTTCTTAAAAAAACGACCATCATCATGACCGTTGTACTAGGTAAATATATATATTTTTTACTACCTGAACCTAACCCAAGACTATGTCAATTAATTTCGTTCTCTAAAATTATTTTACGTGTTGTGATAATGACGAAATCTTATCCTATTTAGTTGTTGTTTACAGTCTGCTGGAGCGAACATACGGCAAATAGATTGTAACCACAGTGTAGGATGTTTATGACGATTGACGACTGTTTTTAAGTTAATAATAATAATGATAATAACTGTAAATATAATGGTTTGGTAGGGTAGGAGAGTAAAAATTTAACGAATATTTTCTTATTATTTTTTTGTCAGCTCATCTTCTGTAGTTAGCCAGGACTACGACGACTGATTTAGTAGAGAGTACTTATCATATGTATTATTAGTTATGGTATGGTATATAAATCCTTATTTATAGACGACATTATAACTACAGATTATTGAAAGTATTTACTTATATTTATTTACCTAGCGCTACTATTATAACCTGGCTTGTTTAATTATTAATGAGATTATCAAACGCACCACTGAAAAACGCAAAGTTGTTGTGAGTCTACTTACCTTTTTTTTATTTTACCTCAAAGCTAACTACTACCACTTTCACCCTTTTTCCTGTTTCTATGATGACTTTACTTCTTATACCTGTTATTATTGTGCAGAAATGAAAACAACTCGCAACGTCCTTTTTTGCAAATTCAATTTTGCAAATTTTTTATTCAGTTTCGATGTTTTCTCGTTTCGTTGTGAAAGTGCAACTACTCCTCCTCTGCAATTCATATTTTTTCCCTTGTTGTCCGATGAACACCTTGCTTTATTCTTCATTATTTATGGATTATTATACTGTGTAAAATATTCTTATCGTTAGTTTTTTATTTATGCTTTCCAGTCAGTCAACATCAATCAGATTTTTAAAAACACTATCGAGTATGTAGCCTTTTTTCATCAGCTTTCTATACTAGTATGTTCTTTCTCTCAGCTTGTCGCCGTTTTCTCTAACAATAATGCTGTTTTTGTAAACTGTGTAAACATATTATTTGAGATTGTTGAAGGTAGAAAAATTGTACAAAAAGCGAAACGAGTCTAGAGATAAAACTGTTCAAAAATCGTCTGCTGTTTTTCGAAAAGTTTTTGTTGTCCTATCTTTTTCCAGAAAATCTTGCTAACAATGCGCTTGAAAACGAGATGAAACGTTTGAATGAAACAGTTAAAAAGTTTTTCTTAGTAGTTGACTGCGTTGTAGAAAAAAGATTTTTGTTTTTTTTACAAATAGATGGAGGTAGAACGAACGAGAGATACGTTGATACAAATTTGTTTTTTTTGTATACTAGTAGTAGTGAACCGTAGTACAAAGTCATACAAAGCGACTGTTGAAATATATAAGTATTGTTGTTGTAGTAGTTGCTGTAACCATTTTTTTAGCAGTAAAGTCAAGTTTTTAGTTTTTAAAAAGTGATGCAGTAATAATAGTTCTCGTGATCAGTTCTAATTTTTAAAAAAAGTGTTTCCTTTTAAACACGCTATTCTACATTTTGTTAAAATTGTATGAAAAGTTTCAAACTTTTTCGTTTATACGGAGTAGTAGCACCTGACTACATGGCATATTACTAAATATTTGTATACAAATTACTTTTATCTGTAATCACAAAGTACAATACCAATTAGTGATAAAAGTATGTGGTAAAATATTGCATGTTTTTTACGTAGAGCGTAAAAAGTGATTTTAAAAAAACTTTCGACTTGGAAACATTCTGTTGTTGAGTTGATGGTAGTTTAGTAGTAGTAGTAGTAGTAGTAGTAGCAGTAACAAAGTAGCGAAATACAATTTAAATGTTTGAACCTTGCTAAAATTAGTTTTTTATGTGTGTGTATTCAATCAGCAACAACTTATTATCCTTATATCATGTCACAATATTATATATTGAATCCTTGCTATAATAAAACTTGAAAACTATAAATATAGAGGAAACAGCCCTTGTTCAATGGCCCTCCCTATTTCTACATAGTATATGTATTTGCGATGATTTTTTTCGTTTTTCAAAAGGATCGCTAAAAAAATTTTATATTATTTTGTTTGTGTGTCAGCAACAACGACAACATCAACAACTAACTGTATAGTGTCACTTCTAGTACGGTTGGAAAAGGAGGAGTGCTCGCTCACACAGTGCTTATTTTTTAAAGCAATCTGTCCCGCGTACTTTTTAATTAACAGCACGGCACTAAATTTAAATTGGTCTTTGTTTTTTGTTTTGCTACCACATCAACATTATCATGTAACTTACTAGCAGTGGAGGATTGGTAGTACTGGTAGTAGTATCATATTATCATAATCATTTAATAATTCTTACAGAGTAACAGATTTTTTGTTCAGTGTAAATATTGCCGTTTTTTCCAGTCAGCGACTTGATTGCTTTTTCAAGCATGATAATTTCACTATTTTTTTCTTCTTCGAGTACACAGACAAGAAAGAGTCACTTTTGATTAAAAACTAATTACCGTTGGTTAATAAATGTAAAGTTATTCAAAAAATCAAGGCAAAATGGTCACACGCAACAATAGAAAATATTTTTGCATATAAGCCTAGCAAGCGATTGTTTATATATTCTCAATGATGAAAGCACAAGTGGTTTGTGGTGGGGGTGGTGAGCTTTTGGTTTAATCTTGGTGTTGTTGTTGTTGTTGTTATGTTGTGTAAGTACTCTCTCTAGTCGTGCGTTTATAACTCATCATTTGAAAGCAGAAAAACAGCAACAAAAGAATGGAACAACTCAACTCACGTATTTACATCTGGAAATAAATGTCAAAAGAAAGCAAACACAAATGTTTTTTATACCAGAAAATCAAAATCATCATGCCTATATTATTATTTCAAAATAATAGCGAATAAAAATATAATCAAATGGTTATTCACATTCTCTTTGCCTCTATGATATATATCACTACTACAAATTAATTGTAAAATAAAGTCGCATACATAATAATGAAAATGATAATAATAATAACATATTATAGTATGTATCTATAACATAAACGTAGATATACATATATAAAGAATATTTTCAAGAATTTGTGAAGAAAAGCAATCAAAAAAGCCAACATCAAAAAACAATATTGTTATTATCATCAGTGTGCTTGATTCTATTGATAAAAATAAAAATATTTATATTTTAATACAAACAATAAATTCGATACTATTTACTCGAGAACAGAGTAAATAAAAAAAGCAAGAAATGATGAAAAGACACACACTTGCAGGAAAATGTTATTCAAATCAATTTTCAGCAAGATATGGTCATAGTAGATATATGTATTTAATAGTAATAATTAAATAGAAGTAATAAACCAGTAAAAATAATCATTACTCGGATTAACTATAAAAATCATTGTAGTTACTATGATAATTAATTACCACATTATTTAAACTGATACACATTTTTTTGGCAACGGCAACAAGAACAAAAAATAAAAAATAAAATGGAAGCGGAGTAGTAATATAGTAGCAGTAACACAAACAAAATGACTACCAGGATTCACAACAGGGGAACCTTTCATCCAAATATTTTTATCAAGTAGAACGTGGCGTAAAAATTACCAGCATTTTCCCAAGAATCACCAGTACCGTTGTTACGATAATTAATTACTAATTAGAAGCCCATTATTTCAAGTCAGTTTGAAAGGGTTGGACGCATAGCAACACGTCAAAAATTATTATAATAATAATAAGCTTGTATAGAAAAAAAGTTAATTTTGACAAAGGAAGAGAGAAGAGGCGAAAGGGGAATCAAATCGCAAGAATATATATAATAATAATAATATGTGTATTCAAAATTAATTATTGTTCAGTTCTGTTGCAACAATCAAGACACAAAAAACGCTGTTCGCTTTAAATACATGCATTTAAGATTACTATTACTATTATGAATTATTAAGCTATCTCAAGATTACACTACAACTACATGTATATATGTACCTAGTTGACTCAAATATAACATGATTCACGTTTTGAAACTGTAAATACCCCAATTACCATAACTGTGTGTGTGATAAAAAATAAGATCAATAAAAATAGGAAATCATTGTGTTGTTGTTTGATGACAAGCAATTTAAGCACCCCCACGAAAAATTACATTTTGCAGAATATTATCAACTTTCTCTACTGCTTTCACCTTGAATCTCTCCCTCTCTCTCTCTCTCTACCTATTTTTCCCACAATAAAAAGATAACGGTCGTAGTGGTAAACTAGACTTGCTAAGAGGACAACAGTCATTGCGGTACATGCGTGATTTAAAAGGGGAAAAGTTTAAAAAATATTATATTCTATCGCAAAAAAAGAAACACTTGATGGAAAAGTCAGTCGTTATCAATCTACATATTATTTACAGTTTTTTTTGGTGGTGGTTGTGGTGATGACGATCTTTTGGCTTAACTATATATATATCTTGGAGCAAACATAAGAGTATAAACGCTATCATTATTTTATTACTTTAAATGCTGTCTTCTAATAGTGCACTAAAGAGTAAAAATGTTACGATCACAATCACAAAAACAATTCTAAGAATCAATTGAAGTTTGCATAAAAATTGTCAGTTCAAAAACGAACAATTAAGACAAAAGGCCAAAACAATTTGCCTTTTCAGTCAGTTAGAATTTTAGCGGTTGCACACCGCCGACTCTTCATACTACAATTAACAACAATAATAATTAATAATAATTGAAATAATTAAAAACTTTTTTTTTCTTTTCGAGAGGAAGACAAAAAAACCGTTATCATTTAAAAAACATTTTCTTGCGTGCGCATTCAATGCGCCGTAATAACGATTTATAAAAAAGTACGTATAATACCTAACGTAATCACTGTATGATTATTAATAAGCTATTTTTTGACGATTAACTTCCCTAGGATCAATAGTTATAGTTATTAGTTAGCATTATTGTTGATGCTGTTGTATAGGATTTTATGCATATTTAAGTGAAAGATTGTTTTGTTTTGATTAGTGTTTTGGTTTTGTTTCGGGTCGCCGCCGTTCCGTATAGGGAAAATAGTATTAAAATAGTAATAATAATTATAATAATAATAAGTGACTAGCCTTAGACTGCTTTCTTCGCCGCGACTTTTTTTTTGTTTGTTTGTTTGTTAGTTTACAGGGTACTTGTTAGTTAACTGTTCTTCATAACGATCATGATTACATCCTATTAACCAATTTTTTTAATGATTTCCTTAGAACTGTGTCTGTCTGCTGGCCCACATGTTGTCATCGTTATTATTATTATTATTATTACTGCAAGTTTTAACAATTAATTATTAACTTAGCTTAAAAACTTTAACAACACAGGCAGGGCAGAATACAAAAAAAAACAAAAAGGTAAAGCATAATAATAATAATTATAACAATAAAAAAGTCGCTCAACTAATTCACTACTTAAACTTAAAGTTAAAAACACGGGTGAATTGTGTTGCACGTTCCAAACTGTTAATTGTAACGCGTTTTAAAAATAGGGATACTAAAAATACATAGAAGAAAAATAAAAGTAAAAAGGACTACCAGTTTCTCTACCCACTGTACTTACTAGCCGTATTGCAACGGGAAACACTTATCTGCGAAGTTTTAGCTTAATTGATAATTAGCAAAACTGAAACGAAGATGCATATATATTGAGAAGTAAGTAACGGTTTCTTTAAAAAAAAAGTTGATTGGTTTTTCTCTTATTATTTACAAAAGAAAAAAAATCTCTTGACTATTTTTAGGTTGTTCTCCTTCCAGTATGTACAAAACAACTTGTGTAGTAGCTAGCAGTAGTTGGAACGGACGATGAGAAAGATTATTAAAAACTGTTGTAAAAAATATTGTTGTTTTGTTATCGTCGCGTCGTCGCGTGATTCCTCGCTACTACTTATATACATTACATACATCATATTTAATGCACCATGCAGTTCACCTATACTTTATAGTTTTTAGATTTTTGTTTGTTATTAAATTTTGGTTGTATATATGAACAACGATAATAGTTTTTAGTATGATAGTTACATATTGTATGGATTTTTTAAATCATTTTTTATTAAAAAACTTAAAAAAAAGACGAAAAAATATTTTGCTTTTTTGTAGTTTCACTATAAGCTTGACTTTTTTTGCTTTGACTCTTTATGTTTTTTTTAATAATTCAACTTGACTGACTGACTGAAAAATATTAACTGATTGACTTTTATTTACTTTTATTATATTTTTCCTCTAAACTGTTATCTATTTATTCTCTCCATTCTCTTCATGCCGTGGCTTTCTGTTTGCCGTCTTTGTCGCTCTCTTCTAGATTACCTGCTGCTCCTCACCTCACTCTTTTGATTATCTATTTATGTACCTATTTTTTATAGTCTGTTTTAATTGTCACCACCGGACACTGCATCGTGAATATTTCAAGTATACATTTACTCCTCTTTCTTAACGATTTTTTTAAAAACAAGTTTCATGAAAAGTTTTCTTTCTATAAAATGAACCGAAACCTTTGCACAACGCACCTATATCAACCATATTAGGTTAGTCTACGATTTCGTGATTATATATATAAAAATGGTATAAAACCTTAATTTTTCTTAGCCAAAAGATGATGATTTCACTGATGACGACGAAGAAGATTGCCAAAACCGCCAATAATAATAATAAGCTTGTTCAAGAGTGTTGACAATTGAGTCGTTTTAACAATGTCGACTTTTTCTACTAACTTTCCTTGGTGGTTGGTTGTGGTGGTGATGATGATGATGATGGCGATGGCAATGAGAACCTCCAAGCTTATTATTCTGTTGAATATTTTTGAATAATTTTTGTTTTGCAGTACATTTCTTCAAAGTTGGTTGGTTAAAACGGATTCTTCTTCGCCCTCCGGTAGCCATCCAACTGAACGTGACTAAAAACAGACACAAAAAAAGAAAACAAAATCGAATATCATTAATATGACGATGCAGAAAACTGCAGTAATATTAAATTGCTGATAAGTAGTAGTAGTTGTGAGATTACTGCACTAACTAACAAAAGGTACAAGAATACATGGCATTATATGCGGCATACAAAGCAAATTACGGAGGACTAGTAGCACGAGGTTTAAAAAAAGACTTTCAACAAGCGATGCATCAACGGTATAATAATAATAATACGAAGAAGAAAAAGAAGAATTTTGAAAAAAATAATAAGATGATGAATGAATGAATAAAAAGGAAACATGCTACAAACTGTACCTGGGAGGAAAATTGTTAAAAAAAGTGAAACCACGTTGTTGTTCATGTAGTTTGGGATGCGCACTGTAAATACAACAGGAAGGTGAAGGTCAGAATTGGGCAGAAGACACCATGTTTTTTTTGTATATAGAGATGAACAGGAAAATGTGGAGAGGAGCAGCAGGCGTCTTTTTTGGACACAAGACTAGGATGACGATGAAAGTGATGTTTTTGATGATAAATTGGAGAAGAGAATGAATTGTTGTGGATGATCATTTAAACGTGATACTGTTGCTGTTGTTGTTGTTGTAGTTGTTGTTGAAAGGGCTGTTAGTTATTTTTTTTTGAATGGAGAAGCCTCTATACTTGCGAATTTACTGTTACTAGTCTCCTATAGTAATTAGGACTGGTGGTGGTTGTAGTGATGGTGACACAAGGTAAATGTGATGGTGATTTTCATACGAACAACACAGCAGACACACGCGTACGAGCGAAGGAAGGGGTACACGTTACAACAGGAAGAAAATTGATTTGTCCGGACAATAATAGAAAAATATACACAAAAATCGAAAATAGTTAGTTTGGGTTTCTTCTCTGTTTTTTTGGTAAAAACTCGTGAGGGCTCAAAAGTGTAAAAAGCAGTAGTAGTGGTAGTAATAACAATAATAATGATTAATTAATTATTATTTTCAGTATTGGTAACTGCGTAAGAGAGGTGATTGGGAGAGAGTCTGAGGGAGAGACGAGTTGAGAGAGAGAGAGGTAGAAAGAGAGAGAGAGAGAGAGAAAAGGAAAAAAATCGCACATACCGAAATGGTAGGGCCCTTGGTCTATCAGCACCTTCCTTTACAAGCGGCTTGTGATATTCCCTTCCAGGTCGAGAGTGAATTGTCGCCCAGCAATGTTCACAATAATACTGAAGAAGATAAATGTACATGTTATTTACTGCAAATGGATAGAGAAAGCTTTACTTTAATTATTGTCTGTCCAAAGTCTACCTGAAGACAAGTAACATTAGCGCAGAAAAAGGGCGCAAACTTGCCGCCACAGCGTCCACCTCCGCATTCATCACACAACTGATCGTCCAGCACGTACGGTTTCACCTCCACCTGAGAAGAGAATGGTTGAATTACTAGCAAGTTGGGTGATAAGAAGATGGAATAGATGTTCGTGAAAAGAAAACTTACGCGTTTGTCAATATCACCATGCTGTAACTGAACAAATCTCGCGCTAATGGCAGCGATGTAGCTCTGTTGATTGGAGAAAGCTACTCTACCAGCACCTTTAGGATATTTCAGTTCCGGATCTGTATCAATGCCTGCATAACAGACACCGCCATACAATCTATCCATTATCATGGCCAATTCAACTGCCTTGAGTGGCCGCGGCACGCCTCCAACAAACACCGTTTTTCTCGGATCCAGTGGCATGCTCGCGTCCAACACAAAGTCCGCATCCGACAGTCTCCACGGTCTGATTTGAACCGGTTTGTCCTTGATTGTAGGAGAACTGACACACAAGTAGAGTTTGTCGTCGTCTTGAATGCACGCGTCAATCAGTTGTTGCACAGAGGCCTCCTCTTGGAAAAGCAGAAAAGCATAACCTTTTGGAGGAAAGTAGGACTTACTCTCCGCCTTGTGAGGCCAGTCCACAACGAGTGGTCCAAACCGACGGAAACTCGCAGTGATTTCTTCTTCGTCAATATCTGGAGGCAACCCGCCAACAAACACTTTTCTTGAAAAGCGCTCTCCAGAATCACCGCCCGAATTGGGCACGCCTACAACTCCACCAACTCCTACACCTCGAGGACTGATATTAGCAACGCCCACTGCGGTCGGTCCCATTGTCCCGTCTACTTCGTCTAGAAGAAAACCGGCCGTGTTGGCATTTGGAACACCAACGCCGCCAACGTCCTCAGCACCACTTGCATAATTCCACTTGGGTACTCCTCCTCGTCCGTCGAGTTGCTCTCCGCCCGCGTTTCCAGTTCTCATCATGTCGGAGAGATATTGTTCTAAGGAGCGCATGTTTTCCAGTGGTCCAGCACCATTTCGTTCGGTGAACATGCCCGTCCCATCCCCATCATTTCCAACCACCGCTTGACCGTCGTAAGGAGGCTGAAATGGTCCTTTGCCTGTGTAGTTGCGACGATAGTTTGAAGCAACCATCATAGTTGGACTTGGCTTGCGTCTGCAATGATAAAACAGATACAAGCATAACATTGCTACAGTTGCTTTCCTTCAATTCATGGGGAAAAGCAAGAGTCCTTTCAAGTAGCTCAATTTACCCATACATAGCACCACTAGTTTTCAAACCGGGTCGTAGAGGTTGTCTCGGCTGCTGGAAACCGAATGGTGGGAACCTTCCAATAACACCACCTGCTGCATTATTTCCAGCAGGTCTCTGCGTTGGCTGTGGACCGAACGGGGAACGTCTGGGACCAAATGGTCCGTTCTGTGTTAAACCCGCTGAGAAGAGAGTAAAGACCATTATTTTAGATTATATTAGAAACCCTCTCTGGAGATCACAAATAAATGAATTTCCCCACTCACTCATATTAGGAGGCGGTCCAAAATTCTGAAAAAAGTATCCATTCTGCTGGAAACTGAGCGCCGAATTAAAAAAGTAGTTAAAGTCTTCAACTGGTGGTCCTGGTGAAGGCCACACTGGTCCTATCTCTGCAAGTTGTCCCTGTCCAGCACCTCCTCCTCCTGTTCCGCCTCCCCCGCCTACTCCACTTATAGCGTTTGCTGCATTTGCTGCGTTCGCGTTAGCATTTGCCGCCGCCGCCGCTGCCGCTGCTGCTGCAGCAGCTGCGGCATTTGAATTAGTTGTTTGTCCAGTGCTGCCAGCGATCTTGTTAGCACCAGTGCTGGTATCAATCACCGGAGGATTTTCGCTTGTAGCCACTACGACCGGAGTTTTGTAGCTCTCTGTTTCTTCGCTCATAATTTATTCTTTTCTACCTAACCAAGTCGGCGTGTAAACCTTTCACTACTTTTCCTCAACAAAGCAAGAAAAGATGAAAAATATCTGTCTCGAATTTGTATTCTGTCACAGGAGAAAACACTTGTTTTGTCCGTAGGACTCTCACTCTTGCGCTGTTGCAAACAACTGATTGACTTTCTAGAAGGATTTCGTTAATAGTAAAAACCTACACAGCGCAATTCATAGTTCTCACGATGAAAAAGTATTTCAAAATAAAGTATCGACGAGTAACGTAACAGAGAGTACAGTACGTAACGAACGTGTTCTCATGTACAAAAGTAGAAAAAAGATGAAAAGCTGGTGTTGCTTCCTGCGATGAACATTGTTCTCGATTAGTATTATTGTCTCTTATCTGCTAGTTGGAAAAGGAGAGAAGCAAAATAAAAATTCTCCGTTCCCTCTCCCCTTATTGCGACTATTTATTAACTATTGGTATTATATTACTATTAAAGTCGATTTAGTTGTCTAGTTGCGACCCCATCGTCAATACTTGAGAATGAAATTCCACCTGTATTTTAAAAGGAGTAAACGAAAAAGGTGTAAAAACCAGTTAATAATTTAAAAAGAGGCAAAAATTAAAAAAAAAGAACATAAAAGCAGAGTCTTCTTCTTACGATCCAAAAGTTTCTTCCAACGTTGATGTGGATGATAGAAGTGTCCACGTCACCAGCATCATCATCATAGTATCAAAACGTGAGTGACACGACACGGCACGACGGCAACAGCACACCGGTCGCAAGAACAATTGCTGACCTATTTCTTGGCTACGTGACGTTTCTTTTCTTTAAGGCAAAATTGTGGATGCTTCTTCTTCTTTTCCCGGCTGGCTTGTCTCTCTCTCTCTGCTGCTGTTCTACTGTTTGCAGAATCTCATAATCACAATAGTTGTATATAATGGCACCCTATTTACACACACTTGCACACGATTGAACTTGATTGTTGAACTAGTGGTAGTACACTATACAATTGCATAAAAAGGGTTCGCGAAATGAAAAGAATAATAAAAAAAATAATAATAACGACAATAATGCCAACGACAGACTTATCTACAAGTGTCTGGGCAAGTTGAGTGAGACCAAGAACAACAACAACGACAACAACTAGATGAAGCGGTTGTATTGTTATAGGTGGTGGTGGCGGTGGTGGTGATGATGATGATCAAATGATGAGGATGATAAGACGAGCACTGTTGGAACATGTTTTAAAAATTGTTTGACTGTTGTAAAAAAGCCTCTCCGTCTGCTGCTGGATTCTCTCTCTCTCTCTATCTTTGTAAAAAATAGTATAAAAACGTTCTAACAAAAAGAAATTGTTGTTCGTATAAAATTGTAAAAAGGATGTGCAAAAAACTTGCTGCTTATTCGGTAACGTGATGAGGACGATGAACAAGTCGTAATGTTTGTAGCAGAATGCTTAATGAAGAGCGTAATGTACTTAGTTGTAGTAGCAGTAAAGGTGGAAGCATAATATGCGGCAGTTTTTTAAAATAAAGACACAATAAAAAGTTAGCTAAGTGAAGATGATGGTTAGGATGTTTAACTTGGATGATGATTCTCGAGATAAATCTGCTAGGAGAGTTGATTTTCTACGTACAATAATATGCGGGCACAACAATGATAATATCAAAATATCCGCAACTCCAGCCAGGTCCTTGCTTTTTTCAAACTCTGCACACCAAAGGCCAGGTGACCACCACGCACGACAAAATTCTCTGTCTGTCTATCTATCTCTCTAAATATTTCTGACAGCAACGCCGACTTGCTTATTTTTTTTCTAATAATTATGTATTTCCACCTGCTCCTTCTTCACCGTGCACACATATTATTATTATTAGTCTCAAAAATCCAGCCACCACACTTTTTAAATGTTTCTCTCTTTTCCCTTTCGTCTACTATATTGCTGCTGCTTGCTGGTCTGACGATACTGACGATCTCTACTATATCCTCTTTTTTCTCTAAAGTTAACTTTTAAAAGCAGTAGAAGAAGAGAGAGGTAGTTCAGTACAAAGGTCGCTTACAAAAATTACTTTTCTCCTACTAAAGTTAGAAATGTTTCAAATGTACAAAAAAACAACGTGACGATGATTTTCCTTGCTGATTATTAATAAATGGTCTTGTGTGAACAAATGTGTACTGTGTGCTACTACTGACGACGATGCTGCTGCTGCTGCTCCTCTTCTTCTTCCTCTTCTCCGCTCCCTCTCCACTCTTCACATATACGCTTCTTCCTCTTCTCCGTCGTCGTCGTCGTCTTCTTCTTGAAAACCTTTTATTTTTTTTTATTCTTTCACTCCAGCCTGCTGTTCACCTTGGTCGTCTACCTCCTCTTTCTATTTTCATATTGCATAATGTAGACACAGAGAGGATAAAAAAAGATAGAAAAATAGCATTATTATTATTATATTTCTTATTATTAGTAGAGCTATTATATAATAATATCATCATCGTTCAAGACAATCTTCCTTCTTACAACAGACAGACATACACCGCCACCTCCATTATTTCTCCTCCAAAAAGAGGATATATGTCTATATATATCTCTCTCTTTTTATATATATTTTTTTATACATAAACTCACTTGTTTTTTTACACAAGAAATAGCAACAAAACTAAGGACTTATAGTGGTAGTAGTAGTAGTGCTGAAGATAACTCTAATTGTAAAGTGAAGGATCCTCAAAAAAAAGAACATAAAAGCATAAGAAAGAAAGAGAGAGAGTGAGCCTACCCATTCTTGTTGGTTTTTTGGTCGTCGGTGTTCCTCTCTTCCTCTCCGTCCGTCCGTCCGTCTCCTTTTCGCCTTGTTCTTGTTGAGCGAGTAAAAAGAGTGTATGCACTTGTGTTCCTCCTTCTCCTCTCCTCGGCCTGCTTTCCCCGATTCCAATCCAATTTTTTTTTTCTTCTTCTTCTTCTTTCAATTTGGATCCACCGACAATATTACTTTTCTGTATAGAAAACGGCACACTCTCGTCTCCTCGCACACACAAACACACACACGGAGAGAACAAGGTTTTTTTTCTCTCTCTCTCTTCTACTTGTTCGGTCCACCTTATTTACTTATCATTATTATTATTATTATTTGTTATTATTATTATTCTATAGTGGACTTTGCATCAGGAGAAGAGTTTCGTACAAAAATGTGTGCTATGGATGGAGTGTGTTGTTGATGATGATGATGATATAAAGTTGGTTGGTTTTGGTGGTGGTGGTGTTGTTGGTGTGCGCTCTTTTTTTCCTACTTTTGCTCTTCTTCTTCTTCTTCTCCTCCTGTTCGTCTCCTCGTTGTTTCTTTCGTCTTGTTCTTCTCTTCTTCCTTCTTATTTGCTTTTTTACACCACTTGGTCTTCTCCCAAAAATACACACATAAAAATCTTGTCCTCCTCTCTGACTGCCTGCCTGCCTGCCTTTGCCTTTCGGCCTCTGTGCGTGTGTATCAAATTTTCGCTATACTCCTTTTCCTTCCACGACACACACACACACACACGACTTGTTCTCCGCCGTCTCTCCACTTGTTTTTCTACAGTCAATGCCAGAGAAGAGTGGTGAGCATGAGAAGAACGAAACGAGGAGTACAACACAACAGAGAAGAGCCAGCCACACCATTATTCCTTCCAACTTACTACCAACATTTCCAACTTTTTAAATAATACGGCACGACACCATGCATGCATGCAAAATCATCATCATCATAATACTAATAATAATAATAGCATTAGTAATAATAACAATGTAGTATGTGTAGCAGGAATACGCGTACGTGTGATTCTACACACCGTCGAATGCATACTCATGTGAGGAGCAAGAGAGAACGAACGCAAGCTCACCAGCCTACCTGAAAACTCTTGCCTGGCCTCTGCCACCTCAGCGCTGTCCCATGTGCAGAGCAGGCCGTGCTCCTCTTTTTCTCCTCACTTAAAAATAAAGTTGAGCAGAGTCTTCTCAACCTGGACTCTTTCTGTGTGAGTGCATGTATGGGAATGTACGGACGGAGGTGGTGGTGGAGCTCCTTGCTACACTTCACTCCGCTTCTCACACTTTTTTCCCATGGTCGTGCTGATGATCCTCGTTTAGTTAGCATGCAAACAAGGTATGGAGTAGTACACTAACAATCCACATAGTCAGCACTCTGCCAGCCTGCCAGAGCCAACACCACACACAACAACAAACCATTTCCATGCAGAATTGTGTGTGGTGGTGCAAGAAAAAAGTATTGTACGAAAAGCAGGAGAGGAAAAAAACAGGGCCCATCATCATCGCCGTCCATGGCCGTGTGCATGCTGGGCCACATTGCACTGCACACATGTATTCCACTACCGTCACTGCCACCACTTCTACTCGTCCAAATCGACCAAGTAAGCAGCAGCAGCATTGCTACAGACCTACTAAGGACGACCACATAACCAAAGAGATACCATCTTCAAGCAGTGTTTTAGCAGTAGTAGAAACAGTGGTGGTGGTAGCGAGAGCAAGTTTTACCATTGGCTGTTGGAAATGGGATTCATGCTAGTCAATAGAGAAGACCACGTTCCTTCTTGCCTGCCTGCCTGCCTGTTTTTTTATGCCATGCTGCATGCCATAGAGAAGCCAAGTCGTGTGTTTTGGTATATCTTCGTTTCTCTCGTCTTTTGCTTCTTCTTCTTCTTCCTTTTTGATTTTGTTGAAAAATCCCCTGTCGTTATTTTCCACTCACTCAGATACCACCACCACATAAACACCACGCACTGCACTCACCAGTCTATCCAGCAGTGCTACTTTTCCCACTCGCTGTAGTTTCCATTCAAGTTTGCAGTACATATGCATGTCTACTCTTCTTGCCTCTCTGCCTTTTTACTATTATATTATAATGATGTTCATGTCTGCATTCAATGGTGAACAGCGAACACACCTGGTTGCTTTTTCACTTTGTTCACCAGCGTGTATAGAACAATGCCGCTGGTTTCATTTCGCAATATCCAATCCAGCACTGCAGAAACGCTTCTCTACTTTTTCCTCTTCAGTAATAAATGGTTGAGTGTTGAGTACGCAAGGTTATGAAGAAAAAATAATAATTTTCATTAAAAATGTTAGTATTAATCGTCATGCATCCAAATACGAAATCCAAACAACAAACGCAACAGTCAGGCAGTAAGCGTAGTTGGCAGCTTTGAACTTGCGTTGCCAAATAAATGTGCACACACGCACTGCGTTCTTTTAATTTAATGTAGTAGTATTTGGTTATCGAATCAGATTACATGAATGGTGCGTAATGTTAAGCGTGCATACGTTTCTATCGTCATGCGGGCGCAGCAGTTGCTTTATTACTTGATAGCCGTCGTCTGATTTTCTCACTTGACGCGCCACCACCGCGACGTGTGCACTTTTTACAAACATTTATACTGCACATTACTTGCCAGCATTCTCATAATGTCTCAAAAAATGAACACCAAAACTTCAAAAAATAAAAATTTGCCGAAAAATATTGTAGTGGTTTTAGGTTTAAAAAAATATTGTTACTGCATAAATAGGGATGATCAAAGCATAAATACTGCAAAAATCATGATATCCCCATTTTACAGACCGTTTTTACACGCATCTATTTTTTCAAAGTAGGAAGTAAACTCAAGGTAACGTTTGTTGAACAAAGTCAGAGAAGAGTGAGCAGTAAGCATGATCATGTGGGTATCTCACTGACTGATAGGTGGCACTAAATGTGTCATTTTCTTGCTGCGTGAAACAAGTCTCTCCTTTTTGGACGTGTGTATTTACAAATAAATGCGACTTATACGTAATCTTTTTACGCTCTCAGATTTGTATAACTTATCATGAATCACTGGTGTTTTTTACTTACGTCAATGGAAGTTGTTTAATTACTTAATCTGTAATGATCCTATACAATTACTTACGTATCCTAATTGTGAACATGGTATGCTACGCTGCTACAGATATCATTATTGTGTATTATTAATTTCATTTGGTTAATAAAAGACGACTTGCCGATTCTGATGTATTTTTACTGGATGACACTGATGACAGGTTGATCTCTGGTGACAGTGATTATTAAAACAACCTCAATTTTGCAACAAGCATTACTACACGAAACTGATCCATAATATGTTGCTCACATTTTTGACCCTTACACATGTCGTCACGCTATTACCGATTGGTAATTGCTCCGTGAATCGTTTTCTCAAAATACATTTTACATACTATGTGCTACGCCGTTCAACATGCGCTCTGCTAACGTAAATTTTTTTAAAGCCCTGGAATCGATTTCCAAATTATCTTCTCTTTTCTGTTCCAAATTAGATTTCCTTAGATATCTTTGCCTTTGTATTTTTTATTAAGATCTTTTAAAATAAATTAAAAGTAACTTGGTGAAGTTAGTGCATTTGATTCTTTTTTTTAAAAAAAGAGCTGGTTGTGAGTACATTATCTTTAGTGGAAGAATTAAGTGGTTTCGTATAAAGAATTAGAATTTCGTTATGAAATAGGGGTGGGTCGTTCAGTCGGTCCGTTAGTGAGAGGTGAAGTCGCACGCACATCAAATTCACTATGAGGATGTCAGCGTACGGCTTGCAATATTTTATTAGAGAAAAAAAGTGACTAGGAGAACTATTCCGTATTGTTCCAGTAGCAATCTTTTGTACTTGTATAATTTCCGTATAGCTATTATCTATTTTTACGCGAATTTCTGGCATTTGTCCGTGAATGTGCTGGGCTTATAATTTGTTGACTCAATCGATAATTTGTTGTTGTTGTTTAATAATACATGTTGTCAGTGTGTTGTAGTAGAGTTTAGGTTACTGCACAATTACTGTACGTAGCAGTAGAAATGCCGTTTACATATATTATGTTAGCCATCTCGCCTACAGAAAAATAGCAACAACCTTGACTATCGTAAAAGGCAATAAACAATTATTACCTTATTGGGGACGAAATGGAATCTTTAAAGGGAATTTTCAATTACTCGCATCATTTCGATGGAAAATAGCAACAGTTTTTTTAGAGAACGTTGTTTGTAGCGTCTTTCCAGAGAGTTTGTAGATGGATGGTGATGATGACGAAAACTAGCATTTGACTGTTCTCGACTTCCTCCTTGCTTTTCTGACATTCCAGCTAGATAAACCATACAGCTAGATGGTGATGGTGGTCATGGTCAGTGATGGATGATATTTTAATTCTATAGCACAAGGACATTTGTGAAACTGCACTGACTAGAACTACATATATGTATGTATTATCCTGTGACAGGAAAGAAAATGATGGGAAGTTGCGAACAATGTTTGTAGTTTGTATTGCCTCTCTGTTCATACTTTCCAACTTTTACATAAACAGCGTTTTTTACTCGTCGACTCATCATGTAACAGTCCAGTTTCATCCTACTATCCATATGCTTGTAACTTACAAGTTGTAAGCTGCATAATATATGCAAGCAAATATGGGCATGGAAAACATAGTACAACTATTTGTCTGCATGTGGTCCAAGGAACAACTGGGACATGGGTAGAAAAATTTAAAGCTCTCTCATTAGCAAACTGCATAAAAATACTTCTACTGGTTTTTGGTGAGTGTATCCAGTCTCTTATATGGAACGATATGTATCGATGCGAGTCTGGCTGTTTATTGACCTTTAACTGCATTAGTAGTAGGGACGTTGTCCAAAAAAGAATTATTGTGTGCATATTTATAGAAATGTGACATGGTAACATTATAAACGTACAGCTTGGAATAATGGGGGAGGCGTAGCGGAGAAAACGCGTTGTCTGTAGTCTATGTACCTGTGCGATTTTTAACGTTCAAACGCTTCAACCCAGAATTTGAAAATTTCCAACGGATTCCGTGAAAATGCTCTATTCATAAAATGGCTTATAGGATGTAGGACAACGAAACTTGCTACAAATGCTGTAAATAAGAATGAGTCAAAGTGAGAACATGGCGTAACTTTCTGATTTACACCTTCGTCTCTGCAACATCCTGATTGATAATCAATTTTTTCAAAAAAAGATATTATGGCTGACTAAAATAAAATTTTATCAGTCTGCTTTCGATAAACTATGAAAGAGAATAACTTGACCATTAGAAACATTTATAGATAAAACGCTACAATCACAGAACAAAATTTTATTGTCTTGTTTTGTTTGAAGAACAAGTTCATGTGCATGTATGGCACATGCTTTTTGACTACTTTTTAACTTGCAAAATGAATTCAACAACAAATTTTTAAATTTCAAAAATTTGAAAATTTGACTTTTTAGAAATAAAACTTCTGAAAGATAGCCAAACAAAGATTTTTCGTTTTGTTTTCAAAAAACTACATATACACTATGTCAATAGTCATTTTTAACTGGACTAGTTGAAATAATAATGAAATGTTATAAATATATTGTAGCTACCAACGGTAAATACAAATTACAAATAATAAATTAAACAAAATGCACCCTACTACAATGTACAATATTGGAATATTTTCATTTGTCATAAAATTACAGCACTATGGGCATTTCTCCAGAGACTACCTTTTTATTTTGTAGTGTTAAATTGTATGAGACCCAAGCACCCAACTTCTCTGCTTCTATTTCGAACATATTGACTGGGCCAAAGGTTGCATAAAATTAACAATGGATTTTAGTTGAGAGACGCAATTAACTTATATTCGAAAACCGAAATCAGCAGTTTATGAGAGAGCGGGCAAGCGAGACAATTGACTTCTCCGAAATTTTTATCGCTTGTGCAACTTTTGACGAAAAGGTTGGATTTTGAGCAAGATTACGTTAAAATTTTAAATTTTACAAAGAGTTCCGACACATTTATTCATCAAAGGGAGAGTAAGCATTTATTTGATGGTTAAGCATCTTTTGTAGCATTTCACCAGAACAAGCCGCAAGTCGACGTATTAGTACATTTTGAGGGATTTATAATTTTCTAAAAAATTCAACAGTAGGCAGGTAAATGATAATATTTTGAAAAGCAAAAAAATCGAAACCTAAAAATTGTCCGCTTTGCGACCCATTCTCAGCCATTCCCGGAATTTCATATATTCGCCTCCATGCTTCAACACGTGCTGACATTAATTTTTGTCCATATACTTAATAATTTGTCCGATTTACCTTGACTGGAAAAATGTGATGATAAAAAGGATGAGATGCGTTTTGTAATTTTTAGTGAAGTTTATGTCATGTTGGAGAATAAGGGAAGCAGGAAATCTTATAGTGTAAATTTACATGAAAGGAATATGACTACACACTCTTTGAGTTCTTTTAACTGGTTCCCTCACTCTTGTAGCTTTACTAGGTACCACAAATTTAAAAAAAGATTCCCAATGTATGTGGACGGTTGATACTCATTGAGTATTTGCCATCTTCTAATTTACCTACAGCTGACCAAACACTGCAGTATGCAATTCCTTCTTCACAGGGCGATATAAAACTCCCTCCCTAATCGAAATCATCCCCATTTCTTACATATTGCTTGTGCCTTTGTTTGTCTATCGAGAGTTAAATTAGTTTTTCTTAATTTCTGCTGCGACTACACTATGTAGTATATGATCCATACACCACCACCGCCAACAACAACGGTGATCATCATCCCTAAGCTACCGGCATCATTGTTGTCATTGTTGTAAGTTGCTATATATTTTGACATTGTCTCAGGTCCCTTTCTGTGTGCTGTTAACTAAATAAATGCATGACCACTACTACTGCCCGTTATCATTGTTTCTCTACCTTTCTGCTAGCTTGGATTTTCAACAACCTGTCTGCCTATTTTATGTTTGTGTGTGTAGACTATGCATGCGCATACATCATTGTTAACAACGATGGCAAGTTTTCAAAAGTTTTTTTGTAAATACTAACAATGCACTTTACTGATACGACGACACCAACACCACCATTACCACGACTGCGAACTACTACACTTGAAGTACGTGAAAAAGATAGACGAAACGAAACCAAGGCAATTATTACAATCCGTTTCAATTGAATTAAATGAGCTCTTGTCGAATGACATGACATCATGGCATTCACACAGATTCCATTTTCTTATTTTTTCTCGGCTGCATGCGTATTGCTTGACATTTTATGTAGTTGAGACCTCCTCCTTCGCCTCCTGCCTGATATTCAATTTTTGTTGTCATTATTTTATCTAATGAATTGGGAAAAGGGTGTACCCAATCCGCCAAGATTGTTACGGCATCATAAGTACTTACTGTTGTGCTGCAAGTAACGACAAAACTTGTTTTTTTGTCTTCCTGCCGGATGACTTTGTCAGGTTACGATGATGATGATCATGATCATCATGATGAGGATGAGAGTTTTGTTTAATGCTTGCTATAAACTAAATGTTTTCAGTAGTGTGCAAAGTGGCAACATTCAGAGAGAAGCGCAATAGTGCATACTTTGGTGCTGGCAAGAAAACCAGAAGAAGGAAAAAAATACGTAGTTATTAATGTTATACATATACCATTATGGTGACTTTGTTGCGTAACAATAAGAAAGTTACACTTGCGCTGGCTCTGTTTGTGCGAACTCTGATTCGCTCAGGTTGGTCGTCCCTTCCACTATATACCGTTGCTGCTGCTGCTGCGGTTACACAATAATCATTCCGATAGCTCAATTCATAATAAAATGTTGCTAATGCAGTAAGTAGTAACAATAATAAAATATTAATAAATTATGTCACCTCTACCACCGTCGATTTGCATGGGCGTGACAGACAACAATAGGGAAGGGGGCACATTGTCCTTCCTGCACGGCTGTTGTATTGTGTCTCTCCTGCAAAAATTATATCCCGCGGTACACTGTTTTAAACGGATAGGTCCTGTCTAATTTCTATGTACCATTCAGTTTTTCGGCTCGCTGAACTTTGTACGTTTGTTTGTCAAATTAATTTTTTTTGTTGACTAATATTTGTCTACTTCCAACTTATTTTTCTACCCAATCAAATTGAAGGATATTTACCTAATACATTTCTGATTTACACTTTTCGAATGTGTTAAATGCTGCAATTTAATAGATTGTTAATTTTGGGAGATTAAAGTAAAAATTTTTGGTTGGTCAGTGTCTCCCCCCCCCCTCTCTAAATATTGTGCTGCTGTGCCTATAATGAGTAATGAACCATTCTTTTAGTGACTTACATAGTCCCATAGGTATGCAATTTCAAAGCGTGTTTGCGTGTGTATACTAGTGTGCCCATTTACATGAAGCGTACTTACACGGCAGCAAAATTTTTACATTTTTCTAATAATAATATCGTGTGGAAAAAAATTATATTTTTTTAGCTGCAAGTTTTCACTGTTGCTATCCATCATCACAATCTTAGTGTCTACTTTTTAGCAATAGGGAAATTAGGGAAATAAAAGTTAATCATTTTTTTCCCAGTGGTTCATCTTTTTACGGTTTTTGCTGTTGCTGGGTTTTGATGGGCAGTTAAGCCATCAAATCAAATTAAAATAGCGTAAAACAATATTAGAGGATTATAATCATATGCATTGCTGATCATTTGCATTGATGCTATAATAATATATACAATACATAGTATTTCGCAACATTACAATGTCGATTTTTTACATTTTGCAAAATTCTCAACTGTATACAAAGCTGAGGAATAAAAAGAGCGGGTCCATGTGCGTGGAGATTCGAAATCGCAATTCAAACTCCAAAAATATACGCTGAGAGCGTGCTTAATCCTTTTCTCTTCAGTTTTGCACTCATTCGTGCTTTCATGTTTTCATTAAACAAAGTAGTAGCACAAATAAAAAACATTTTAAATCATTTTCAAAAACACGTCAACTTAATATATACCTATGTGCATGCCGCATGCATAGGTAACTAGTTTCCTATCTCAACAGTCCCTTAGTAATGTCAGCGAGATTACAATTTTTACCCTTTTCAATTTTGAATGCTTAAAAACACATCTCCCCACAATTGTATCGTCATTCAAGACCACACTACTACGATCTTCTCAATTTCTCTTTCAAAACGATTATTTTTTTCATCTGAACGAAAAAGAAACTAGATTAGGTACACATTATATGAATATATAGTTTATTAGACAGACCCAGACACACACATATGTATTTACATCGGAGCCAAAAGATGCATCATGCTGATCTCCATCAGTATCAGCATTACATGCATTGCGTCATACGCACACGTTGTGGCTTTTGAAGCAAGACTGGCATATTTTGTCATACAATTCGTTAGAAGAGCATCATGTCGACGACGACGAAGATTCTGATGATGAGGCACTTGCATTTTTCGCGTTGATCTGTTGTTCTACATTATTGCGCATTGTCCATCGTCTCATTCACAGTTGTAAGATGGCAGAGTAGGGACCACGACGACATAAGCACTAATTAGCAGTTACAGCAGAAACTCTGGTACAATCGCAGTAAAGAGTGACAATAACAAATTTTGTGCGTATTTTTTTTCCTCTCTCCAAAACAACAGCAACAACAACAACACTGACTTGCTGCATGTATTTTTTAAATGGATCTGATGATGACGACGATCAAGAGGATCGACATCGACATCGTCGTCATTCTCTCACCACAGTAGCAGTAGATCACGCTTCTTCCTTTCTTACTTAACAACATCTTGTTCTTGTTGTAGCTCTCTATGCACTGCACAGCCATTTACTCTGATGATGCCCACATACACAACTACTTACTTACTTACTTGCTTACTTACACACGTCCTCTCTATCTATCGCTTCTTGACCCTCTTCATCCTATTTATTTTTCTCATGCAATCATCAAACAAAGTTGTCTTCTTTGCTTGCCGAGTTGAGCTATAAAAGCAAGCAGAGTCAGTGCAGTCGTCTTTCTTTTTTTCCTCTTCTTCCTCCTCCTCCTCCTCTTCGTCTTCTTCTTACGATTATTATCCATTTTTCTTGATCTCCTCCACTACCACCACCACCACCTCTATCCTTATCGTTTTTTTTACCATCCCTCTGTCTTGTTCTGCTTTTGTTGTTGTTGTTATTATTTGTTGACGTTTTCTTGCTCTTGATGTAGCTATTTCAAATAAATGTGTGTTTTTTCTAGAAGTATAATTCAGCATCACACCTTTAAACTATATTACCGCATATTACTACTACTACTACTACTATTCCTCCTGAGTAGAAAAATAGATAGATGGATAGATATTTATATATACGCATGATATTTAAATGTGTTAAATGAGAATGGTTGTCGTCTGCTTGCTGTGAAGTGCACACTACTGCACACACGATATTATAATGTAGCGTCGTGTCGTGTAGTCGTCAGTAATGAATGATTTAATAAGAATGAAAAGATGATGATGATGGCAAAAGGAGCAGAGAGAGAAAAGTGCTGAACACGCCGCGATGACACACCAACCACCACCGCCACCACCACCACACACTCACTCCCCACCTATTTTTGTCTTGTTTCTTCTTCTTGTAAACTAACTGCTTACATACTACTGCTCACTACTTAAAAGTAGCACTGATCATTTGGATGCAGCAAGCAAATATGTATGTGTCCACCAATAAAGTAGTGTACAAAGTGCTGCGCGGCGGCGTCAACTATTGCTACATGTTTGTTGTGCTGTGCTCCTCATATCCTCATCATGATGCGTTTCCGTGTCTCCTCTTTTAAATGATTTTTCCCACTTATAAGTATTCACACTGCTCACGTCGCCTCTTTATCGTTGCGAGTAATCGTCCTAATTTCATCAATTCTTGCATGCTAATATCTAGGTAAAGTACTTTCTTTATTATGTCACAGTCAGTCAGCGAGTCGCGAACAATAACGATACATCATCGTTAATAACATGCCAAATCAAGAGCAACTTTTATAGATTTGCCATTTTTCTTTCTTGGGCTAGTTTTAAATATATTCATACACTCTATTAGTTATTATGCCGATGATGCTATATGCGTAGAGCAACACTGATGATGGTTCAATTTTTTAAAAAAATAATAATAATTACAGACTTTTAATAATTAAAAACGTGATGGAGACTGCGATTTTAGCATGGAAAATAACGGAATGCTTCAAACAAAGAGAGTTTCTTCAAATGACGTTTAAACTTTAATTGTTTTCGTTATATCATCATCATCATCCACATTTTTGCTAGAAATCCTCTTTATAATATTAAATACAAACGATTTTTGTCTACTATATACATGTTCAGAGTATATGTAATTACGTAGATCTTACGCTTAGCTTACTCAAATTTACGCACGCACTTAAATTTATGTATTAACTAGTATTTCATTATTATTATTATTATTATTATTATTATTAATTACGATTATTATTACTCCTAGAGATTAATAGTATTTATCTTCCTTCATATATACTTATACATGATACAAACCTACCGCTTACAACACGAGAAGTAAAATTATTTCATTAAACGATCAAAGATATATTGTAGATACAGTAGATCTTATAGAGTGTGAGAGAGGACAAAATCGAGACACACTTAATAATTATTAATTAATCGTATCGTAATACCAACAAAGATTATCATCAAAGAGTAAAATGCAAATATTTTACAATTCTTTCATACCTAAAACTCTCCTTTTTATCGTAATTATTATTATCGTTATCATTTTGGGAATTTAGTAGTGTAGGCCTAATTCTATGATGATTTTTACTGACCTCCGGTGGCATTACCCACAACCGCTACGCTTGTCGCTTGTTGTGTAACTTGCGGTTGCTGTGAACCAGTGGTGCCTGCCAAAGTTGCTGCAGTCTTTTGCTTTAGCATTGTCCAGTCAAAGGTGTAATCATATTGGTGATTGAGGGTCCTGAATAAGATTCTGAAGAGTTGTCGCAGATACATGTAATCTGGAACCTCCTCGAACCGCAGACCACGGCAGTAATTAAGATACATCGCGAACTCGGTGGGATATCCCTGTGAAGAGAGAGAGAGAGCACAAGTAAGATCAAGGTCAATCAATTAGTCTTGGCCAGGAAGGGAGAGAACGAGGAAGGGGTAACATGTTATGAGTGGAAGTGATAGTGTGACGCTCGTTACCTTGCATAGGAGTTCTACAGGTGTGGACATTTTCTTCTCACTGATCTTTTCATACTTCTGCTTCTTGGTGGCAGCTTTCAAACCTTGCCAAGGAAGACTGCCTCGGTTGAAATACATGAGAACGTATCCCAAAGACTCCATGTCGTCACGTCGGCTACAAAGAGTAACAAAGAGAAAACACAACTGTTAGCAAACTGGAAACTCCACGGACCATTTTGAACTTCATTGTTAACCAAAAATAGAAAACAACAAGTACCTCTGCTCAATACCAAGATGCGCGTTTATTGAAGCGTAGCGAGCGGTTCCAGTAAGGTTCTTGTCTTCACGGTACGGAATGTGATGACGCGTCCGTGAATCACGATACTTTTTGGCTAATCCAAAATCGATCAGATACAACTAGAAAAAAATTAAGAAAACAGATTTTAAAACGACATGTCCATCTAGGACACTACGGGAGACATACAGACACTTAGGTCATAGAGACTGCTTTTAAATGAAAGGTGGTGCTCCCTCCACCACTCCATAAGTGTATAACTCACACACTCCAACCACTTACCTTATTACAATGACGCCCAATGCCCATGAGAAAATTGTCTGGTTTGATATCGCGGTGAATAAAGTTTTTTGTGTGGATGTATTCAACGCGTCCAATCATTTGATCTGCAAGCATCAGAACAGTCTTGATGGTGAAGCGCCGCGAGCAGAAATTGAACAGGTCTTCCAGTGAGGGCCCCAGTAAATCCATCACAAGGACATTATAGTCACGCTCTTGGCCATACCACCTTGGAAAAAGAGCAAATAATAGTATGGGTAAACTTTGGTGCGCACATCCTGTTTCCAATCATGATTTCAAACGGCACATCCCTGCCAAACGGTGGTAACCGAATCGAAACTACTTACCGAATGTGAGGAATACCTACACCACCCTGCAGGATTTTGTACAACTTGCTCTCGTAGAGCAACTGGGGATGCCGAGCTTTACAGCTCTCGAGTTTCACAGCAACTTCCTGTTGAATTACAAAACAAACAAACAAAAAAATTATAGGAAACCGCCAGCTAATCCGCCCACTTTCATCAGTTATTTTTCGCCCGTTATTTTCTATTTGCAATGCAAATCATTCATGCAGGCCTCATCAATCTCAAGCTTTGAATCATTAAAGTATTCATTATAATCGGTTCACTAAAAATATTCAATTACTTTATCATCACTGTTCTTTACCTCGCCATTGGTGATGTTGATTCCCAAATAGATGTCTCCGAAGGATCCGGACCCTATTTTCCTCACCAAGCGATACCTCCCACCCACAATAAACTCTGATCGGGAGGATGGGGTCGGTGCAGCCATGATCACTTACTTAATATTAAACTAATAATATTCACCCTTCCTGATATAAACCTATCCGACAAAAAACCACACAAAACTCGAATTAATAATAATTAATTTTTTTCACCGAAACAAGATCACAGATAAGGAGAGAGAGAGAGTGAGAAAGAATGAAGAAGAGAGACTGAATGAATATGCACAATCGAAACAACAATTAATTATAGAGAGGGTGGGACGAAATCCTTCTAATTTATAAGTTATTCGCCTTCTACCTTTGCACGCAGGATTGAACTGAACTTTTAAACTTCATATCAGAATACCCCGACAAAATTAACGAAACAAAATTACTGGAAGAAAGGATCAATGTAACTATAGAAAATATTCCACATATTTTTTTTTCTTTGTTTAAAAAATTTTCCACCACCATATCAGATCACCACCACCACAAAGGGTCCCCCTTTACTCCACTCAAACGAGAACAGCAGAAGAAGCCAACCAGCAGCTTACTAATATATATATTTTTAATACTCGACGGTTATTTATTAGAATTTCGGAAGAAGGTAAGTTTTAACTGTGGAATAATTTGATTAGAAAATCGGGAATAAATAAATAATTTCTTTTTGTACCTCCTTAAAATCCTTATCACTTCTTAACTAGTCTCCTTTCTTGTTTTCACACTGGTCACTGGTCACCTTCACCAGTTCTCTGTAAATTCCAATAGCATCCTCCTCCTCCGCTCATTTCCTGCTTCGTACTGCACTAACTGCACTCACTCTCCATCTACTACTTGCCTGCCATTAGCCTAACTGTACACCAACTTTTCCTTCTATCCTGCACATGCTCCACCAGCTCAAACGCATCCAAGGTATGCATGCCCAGCTAGCTCCACCATCCATCCAACCAACTACATTTCTTGTGCTTCTTTGATCATCACCATTTCATCACCAACAACACACCAAACCTATCATTCTGCACTTCCTACTCATTCAGCAACTCTCTGACTGTCTGTCCATTCACGCAAATAGAGATGCTACAAAATATTGCTAGCACTACTACAACCCGGAAATTTATTAATTAGTAGCTGGAAAAATATCAATTCATAACTGCAAAACCTACAGCTAATAGTTGACGAATTTAACTGATAGAACAATTTTGATAAACATCCCTCATCAACATAAAAATTCATTGTTTATGCAATTTTAAATTTCAATGATTTCATAGCATGGGAACTGTTTGCATTCTATTCTACGGATATAAAAAATGCAGATTTAAAAGCACTGGTGTAGTTGTAAAGCAGATTACATCAAATGTTGAAGTGCTCCAGTGAAGGCTACAGCAATGACGATAACTTGTCAATATATTCTTTTTGAGTGCTAATCACGTGTTAATAGGGTCGTTGAAAAATTCGCACTACGAGAAAGACCTTGTTGTGACGTCCGCCGCAACTTGGTAAAAGATTTCATTTTTCTTGCGCTACGTCGACATGGTCGAGTTTCGGTTTGCATTTAATCTTTTTCATTCGACGTTGCACAGCCAGCCCAACCCCTATATAGCAGTAGAAGCAAGCAAGCGCAGGCAACGCACAAAAGTACGTAAAGTTGTTGTAAAAAAGTGAGTGGGTCTCCCCCATGCATGCATGTACGTAAGCTAGCCGTGTCGTATAATTGTATAATTTCGTTGATGTAAAAAGGCATTGCACGGCAATGCATACGTGCAAAACAAAACACAATGACAACATGTACAAGTATCGAGGTGAAAGTAGCTAGCTGTATCACATAACACAATTACTTTTTGCCTTCAAAGCTCTCCTTCATTCATCTATACTAATATCTGCGCGGTCATTTCGGTAGTAAAAAAGTTAAATGTTTTTTTAACAGGGAAGCTCATATAGCCAACCGTATATAGCCAGTTATAGCCATGGGCCATGACCCACACATAGTTGTTTGTTTATTAGAAGCAATCCTCTGACTTCATCAAATTAATTGTGGTGTATGGGCATTATGAGAATGCGCCATGAGATGAATGTCGAGCATGAGTTGTAAGCTCGCATTCAAGAGACTGAACAGACAGTCAGTCTAGTAGTCGACACGCAGTCTTAAAGTAGTTGTAATAAGTCATAACTATA
>JAHZMT010005307.1:0-12039 GCA_027743785.1 Sinhomidia bicolor
CTCCGGTTTGGTTGAGTGTTGGGGAATAAAATTTTGCACACTAATTTCAATTGCATTAAAGAAGCTCTGTGCCAAATTTGAACCAAATCGGACGCGGAGAGAAATGTAGTAGGGCATTGTCAGTGCTCACCCTATTTCGATTCTGATATGTCAGTTGTCCGCCACTGCTGAACTTGATGAACACTCTTGCCCCTGCAAAATTAAACTGAAACTCTCCCTCTTCGTGGATATCTGCCAAAACACAAACCCAAACATCTTCCGGAATGGACGACTCATCGATATTAGGGTTGTGCTTGGCAGCGAGGGTCCTAAATGCCATCTTAAATGCAGTTAAAGTTGCTGCTGCATTTGTACTGGTCGTAGACTTTACCCTCTGGTCTTGGTGCAGAGAGCAGAAGAAGCTACCATCAAGTGGGCAGTAAGCAGGCTCTTTACAGCCTAACAAAACGAGAGAATGTGATTGCAAAAAATGTACTTGCTGTAAATATGTTGGTTTTTATTGTGCTACAGTTACCTGGAACTCCACAAATAAAAATCATTCCACCACAAGCAAGACGCACACACGCAGACAATCCAGTAGCGTGTCGAGTAACAGTGACACTTTCTTGCTTGAACGGCTGTTCCTCCAAGCTCGATAGAAGTCGTAGATGCGATATGTTGGTGGGGAGTGACTGGAAATCGATCTTCCGGTCCTTGCAGATTTTTTGTAGTAGTGAACTAATACCTGAAAATCACACAGCGAATAAGAAACAAAAATTCACGTGATTTATTCACAGTTTATATCTAACCGTGTGGAGTAAGCGGATAACATAGCTTTTTTGTAAATAACACCTTTTGAATCAATCTTGTTACCAAACAGTGTTCCTGCTCGAGACTTGGTGACAGTTGACGACATTGACACCATAGAGGAAATAAAGCAATCCCAATGGCTACAACGATGACCTGGAGAGCAAGGTCCTGTACACGACTTAACGGGACAGACGAACGTAAATTCAGATTGATTCTGTCTTCTCACTACAACAAAAGACCTGAACCCGAGATGGAACTTTAACTCGTAGTCGTCACTCAGAAAAATGCTGTTTTTTCGGTCACTCCTTATTTTATCCACTACCTCTTTAACTGATTGAAAATTCTTCAAGTCAACTATTAACCTTAATTTCTCCATCCTGAGCCTGAGTTTGATGACAACACTAATTACTAATTAAATGTGCTAGTACAAGACAATGAGGTTTAAAACAGCAACAAACGACTCTGCTAATTACTGGTTTATTATTATTAAATGCTGTTGAATTGCTGGCGACGAGAATAATGCGAAGCAACTAAAATGCATACATAAAAAGTAGACTAACAAGTGGATTGTGCTAATATGTAAGTAAGGCAAGTCAGTTTCCTGTTTTCATACGTTTTCCGTTTTTTATTCCTGTTACCGACCGCACACTACAGTTTTACGCTTTTCCGTTTTATCAGATGCTTTCCTCTGCTCAAAAGTTTTTCTGCTTTCTGCGATCTTATATGCATTTATATCTGGCCGCCTTCTTCCCAAAAACAGCAAAAGACCAAAAGTTCCCTACTCAAAAAGGTTCAACTTTTCTCTCTGCGCCGCCATACGTCGTACGGGTACGTATGGGTATCGACTAGGTATTTAGGTATATTTTCAAATAATCTTAGTTTTTATCTGAATCTGCAGAATAGAGGTACCTTTGCGTTGTGAGATGATTTGGTTGTGTGAAATTATCGATTATTGTGGTCAGCTGATAAAGCTAATTCGATATTCTTATCGCATATCTCTATACTGAGCTTAAAACACACATGTATTTTATGTATTTATTTTTACATGTATATAATTTTAGTTTATTAATTGTAGAAACATTAATGATTTAGAAATACAAAGTTGTAAAACTACACAAGAAATAATTACGTCATAATGAGGGCAACAATAGACTATATAAAACATTGTAATAGCTATGTCACACTATCAAAGTAATGGCTACGCAGATACAGAGACCAATAATTATAGTAGGTATAAGAACAAGTTAATTTGAACAATTGATGGGGTATAAGTTTAAGTTGTGAATATTTAAGGAGAATAATTTTATTAGGATATAAGTTCTAGGAAAGTTCAACATTTGAGGGAGACAAGATTGCGTTGTGAACACATAATGAGAATAACTTTACTGGGACATAAGTTCTAGGTAATTTCAACATTTGAGGGTGGACAAGTTCAAGTTGTGAATATGTAATGAGAACAACTTAAAATAAGCAAAATAATAGGTAATCACTGTTAAAAGCAAACCCTCCTTCAGCGTCACTTGAGCGTCAAGGCATCGTTCCCTTGTTGTCGTCTAACTACAGTATCTCGTACCTCTCTCATCATATCTGTGACAACGCTCTGCTTATCTTGGTGTCTCGAACACAACTTGCTGTAGTAGAGTCTACCAGATGCATCCTTCTCCGCAACGGTGGTCGTGAGGCAATTCGGAAGGGGACACTTAAACAGACTGTTGGCCTTGCAGCAAAAAACAACAGAATATCATTTATTGTCACACCTAGTTAGCGGTTCTCGTCACCTATTGTGTTCGTCCTGCAATTCTCACCTTGTTGCCGTTCTTGTATTTCAGCTGTCCATGAACGGAAAGACTGATGAAAACAGAGTGACCCTCGAACGAATGCTTCATGTCATCTCGTTGGTAAATGTCGGCAAGACACTCGATCCAAACTTTCCTGGTAATTCGTTTCACGTCAGTTGATGGGTCGTGCCTTGCAGCGAGGGAAGCAAATGCATTCTTAAATGCATTAATTGTTCCAGCACTTGTTGTCTTTTTCCGCATTGCATCTGAATGATCGTCACAGTAGAAACTGCCAGCTCGAAGATTTTCAGCCACATTTAAACAGCCTGATAAAGTCCACATCAGTAATAGACACACGCAATTATTTACAAAATATTTCCCATCGATAAACCGTAAATGCTTGACAAAATACTAGTTACCTTCGTTTCCACACGTAAAAAAACATTTTCCACTGTCATCCTTCACTTTGATGGAATATCCTGAATTAAACCGGCTAACGACAAAGCTGTTTTGCTTACATATAAGTGGTTGCTTATCCAAACTTCCAAGGAGATTCATTTTTTCAGCTTTATTCTGAATCTGTTCCATTGTAGTCCCTTTCTCCTTACAGATCTCCGCATAAATGCTCCGAATGACTGAAAATACAGTTTATCGTAATACAATCAAATTACAACTCGTACGAATTTCGTGTACTTCGTGTATACACTATGTATAAACTTATTTACGCTTACCCTCTGCGTCAACCACATTCTGAATTTCTCTCTGTTCCATTTGATTGATAAACTCGGTAAAGTGGGAGCACTTGTGACCACCACCGAAATAGTGTGGGCAATCCATCACGGGACATATTAGTCGATACAGAGAGGGATCAGATGAGGCTGAAACGACAAACCCCCGCAACTGATGGTGAAATCGCATCTCATATCCATTAGACAATAGGATCTTGTTCGTTTTGGTCTCCCTGATAACGTTGATTGCGTCTAAAACGCTTATGAATTTTGCACCGTCTCTTGCAATTTTAATTTCCTCCATAATGCCGATTACGAAGAGCACTTTTAAAACAGTTTAAAATAATAAAAAAATTCAAAGAAGTGCACTTTCCAGTGTCTAAGCAGTAAACAATAGAATGAAATACGAACGATAGGGTAAAGAACAATGTGCAATGTACAGCTCGGTGTTTGGTGGTTATTTGTCGAGTAGATTGTAGGCTGAAAAAAATACAAATTTTGTTTTTCAAATCTATCCCTCCGTTTTCTCTTTTACGATTTTCGTGTTTGCGTTTTTACGTTCTGGATGCAAGTACGCACATACAGTAGTCAGTACACTCTCTCACTATTTTTCAAGGGAGAAGGTACATTAATTGTAGCCAGCGTAATTTCACAGCGCTCTTCCGTCTGCTTTTAAATTTCAGTAAAGTGTCTATCTAAATGTGTTTTGACTTGAGTGCATATTGAAGTAGATTTATTTTATTGATACAAAGCAAATCGTATAATATTAAATGTTGTTAAAAACTAAGAGATTTCATTCTGGATTGGTCACTATATAGGCCAGCCAATAACACTACATAAGAAGAAAGTTATACTATTTACTGCATTTTCCCATCCAGACTCGAACTTATACCCTCCCACAGTTACTCTATGCATAGCAACTTGTCCCCATTTGAAGCACCTCATATAATCTTGTCCCCCATTTTAAACACCCGTCATACAACCTTGTCCCCAATTGAAACATCATTTGTTACACTCTTCTCTCCACTTGTAATCTTACCGATTGAAAAATCGACTGTGAGATGGACAACCATTACGGTTACCATTATCAACAAACTGGTGATAATTTATACTGCGTACAGAGGATGTCCACCCGTTGGTAGAGGTCGCCAAAAACAACATCAGTGAGAAGGTAATGAACGAGCTTTTGTGGGGTACGATTGACCAAATTCGCGAAGGGTGCATCGCGTTTAGGGTTGGGAACAGCATGTTGGTTGGTGAATTGGAGGGAATGTACGCACAATCAGATTATTGTGCTCTGTACAAGTTAGACCTACATTTTTTGGCGAGATGTGATTGTGTTTCGAGAACAGCAACGTTATACAAAGTGAATGTGAGACAGACCTTGGAGTTATTATAGATGACGGGTGTTCGGAAGACACTCTGGAGAATATAAGAAGGATGGCTCAACAGGTCAGTCAGGACTATCGTAGAATCTAAAGACCAAAGCGTCCTCGTTCAAGGCGGCGTAAAGTGAGCAAAGGCATGCAAGTGTTCAAGGAAAATAAAAAGCCCAAGCCTGACGAGGATCGTCAATATACTTAGATTGGAGGGTATTGACCTTTACAATCAGCTATTTTCCCGGCGTCATATGGATTTTGAGGGGGTACGTTAAAGTAAAGTTATTTAAAGCAAACAAGTTAATTTAATATTCGTACTGTCAGAGTATTGGTATAAACTTTATTCTCATACAAAAAAACGGCACTTCACTTTACAACAGTCACTATTTGTTTTTCCATCTATAGGTTAACTCACTAATTTTCGTGTGTTATGAATAGAATGAAACTGTACGCCAATATGCAGAGTACGCTTGAAATATGAACAATTTATTTTATACTAACAATTTATCAGTTTTAATTTATTATTTGTAAATAAATTCAATTAAATAATTACACTCTCAGTTTTACATCGGGGACAAATAGAAACTCGTGTACACAAAGCTAATTTAATTGGGTACTAGAATAAGCAAAAACTGACATTACATGAGGGATAAGTCTAAATATCTACTAACACCTTGCGGGGACAAGATTAAATTACAATATTTTTTAAGAAAAAGGACAGTATTAACTAACGACCCCTACTAAAAGAATTACGAGAATAACTTACAACCGGTATCTACAGAGGACAACACTAAATAAAATCAATTATTCACGAACATGTTAATTATCATAGATAGAATAAATTAAGACAAATAAGTAGAACTATTAAATAATTATCAAGTCTTAGAACTGGTCACAGCATGTATAGCTCCGTCAATAGCATTTATGTATTTCAGTTCCCTACTGCAGCACTAGAACTTGTCAAGAGTGAATTTAGTTTTCATGTTTCCATCTAGACCGTTGCGATATCGATCGAAAGAAAAGAACAAGGGAGAGAAAGAAGGGACTCTTTCCATAATTGAAGCGACCTCCCATGTAACGTTGTCTAAGGTGTCATCAAACGGCTGTAGACTAATTAGCCGGACGCTTGTTTTTCCAAGCAGACTCATAAAGAGTCGCATGTTCAAGGAGATTGATTTATTTGAGACAAGTAGCTCTTCAATTCGCTCATGGTCTTTCAAAAATAGCTGCAAGGAAACATTGTTTACTTCAAATCCTCTGAGAGAAAGGCATTCCAGCGACGCAGGTAGTTTGTAGAGGTCGACAATGTCCAGAGTAGAGCCGATCAACAATGACTGTAACCCCAAATTCTTCAATTTTGGCATTGCTGAGAAGAGATCGCATGACAGCGTGCCATCCTTGCGCTCTAGTAGCTCCAAACTTATTGTTGTGAGCGTTTCAAAATTATTCTCAACAATCTTGCGCAGAAAATTTGTACTGAAACCATAGATAACTCCCTTCCAGACGATCCGTACCATTAGTTGTTCCAGGGCGCGCTGTTGGAGAAACATTCGATACCAGATGTTTATGTCTTTGGCATACGCAGTAATGCTGACTCTCTTAAGATTCATTTGTGACAGTTGACGTAGCATTTCGAACGAAACGCGTATGTTCTGGGTCTGGTGTACCTTTAATCCATGTCCCCCAAGTTCGAGTGTGGAGCATTTTTCGATGATTCTCAGCGATCGACATTGTCCAGCGGTTGCCAAAAAGCGAAAAAGAGTGAAACTGCTGAGAAAAATTTCGTTTCTCGTACTTTGTCCCTCTAAATTAATTTCCACCGCATTAGTAGCATGCTGACGAAGCATGTAGGTCCACCGATTCAAATACTCCTGTCCGAAAAGCTGCCCGGCGGGAATGATAACCTTCATGTAAAGCTTCTCCAAGGATTCAAATGCTGCCAGTTTCTCGATTTCGCTGCGTTGCATGAGGTTGGTGAAGTAGTTTGATATTGGCCACGAACTACTGTGAATATACAAGGAGCGCAAGTTGATGGATTCTGTTAGGATTTTGTGAAGGGCAGCGCTGCTTACAGAGTCCTCAACTTGTAAATGACGCAAACTGGACAATTTCTTGAATGGAACACCATCGTGGTAGTAGTTTCGTAAGCTTAACTTGTTGATCTTACAGTTGTCATATCCCCGCTTGTATTCAGGATGATTAAAGTATGTCAATTCGACGTCCAAGGAAATGTACTCGTCAATGAATTTCTTCCAGCAATCGCTCACTCGTCGTAGATTTAAGATATCTGATCTTGTCAAGTACTTTTGCGCTATAGATACGAGTATCTAGAGAGTTGGAGGAAAAATAGTTTTTTTAAATTTCATAGATAATACAATGGCATGGAATAGAAAGGAATTGAAGCTTGATGGATTAGTGGAAAGTTCATACCTCTTCTGGAAGATGTCCGATACCAAACTTGCTTCCTTCATTGCCCATTATTTCAATGGTGTTGAATGCTACAACCAACTAATATTATTTGCTAGTGCTATTTATTCGTAGAATTAAAAAACTCTTCACCATATATTTAGTAGTTTTTGATACTTTAAGTTAAGAAAAAAATGTCTAAATAACTACTATCACACTGCTTAACTATTGTTAAGGTTAGAACTCAAATATTTTGAAACGTCACTATTAAAAAACACAAAATTCTCAATGAACGGTGTAGTACAATTATGGATAAAAACACGTACAACCCAACCAAAAAGAATGTGACATAGTTAGACACAAAAGTTGCCTTAGTTTATATTTAAGTATTTTCTCTTAGTACGGCCGGCTCTCATACCTTTTCCCATCACACATATTTTTATAGTAGTTTGGCAGAGCTTAATTTTTTTCAAAAGATAAATAAAGACGAAATATAAGGTGGAAGATACAAACTGGATAATCATCTGTTACAAAACTCTTTATCAGCTCATACCACCGCCATTTCCTTTGTCTCTACTAGTATCTGATATTCCTTTGTCATGATTTAAAACGAACTAAACCTGATTTAAGGAAACCACCATCAAGCGTTGTCAACGTGAATGACTCAATAAAGAGAATAATGCAGCATTAACTCACGTTGACAGTTTTTCAAAATGTGGTCCCATTCTTTTCTTTTAGTTTTCACAAAGTATAACCAGTTGGACACCGAAATTATCGTTATCGGTTAGCTACCTGAAGTTATAACAAGCTTCTCAAGTTGCGAGAGTTAAAATTTCATTATTTTTTTGAACGCTTGTAAGTTTCTTCGTTATTTCGAAAAACATACTGTGAAAGTTTTGTGTATGGTTTCTGATGACAATAATTCCGTTTGTAAAAACAAGAAAAGTATTTTTCAAAAATGGAACCACGGCTTTTACATTATGACAGTCTCTTTTTAGATAACTCATCTTAAGTTACCATCAATTAATACGACATTCGATTTTTTATTTCTCATCTTTTATCTGAGAAAAAACTCAAATTATACTACAAGAAATGCTGTGTTGTGAATTTGTGATTTCCCAGGTGACCCAGATTCATTACTTAATTTGCTTGTTACATGTAAACGGATTTCAGTTCCACACTGTTGTATGCATCATGGTTATTCTAAAAGGCGTTAAATACAGATTTTTTAACAATGAAAAAGGCATATATTAATTCAAATAATAAAACAACAAAAAATGCAAACTTTTCGCACATGTCAATAACTTCAATGATGGGACTATGTCACATTGAGGAAAACAAGCATGTAAAAACGCCGATCATGCAAATTTAAGTTTAGCATCTTACATGATCAGGATTGTGCATACTCGATCACGAACAAAGAAAAGACTTGTATATGAGTGAAGAAGAGGGTCCATTCTTCGTATTTCACTATGTGATTCTTGTGCATGGATGATTATTAGTGTGTAGCTGTGTTGCAGTAAATTGTATTATTGTTTATGTGCAGAAACAAGCAGAGCTTGACGTATCTGTGTATAACATGTCAGCAAGTATTCATTTCAAACTCAATAATAGTTTCAAAGAATTTGAAATATTAATCAGGTTGTGCCATATGTTTTTATTCCATTTTATTTGTTGAATCCTCTGATCTTGTCCCTCCGTAAGTGACAACTAAAAGTTATACCAACTGTTAAAAATTAAAGCTTTCAACTTATTCACAGTTTTATAAGTACCATATCGTCTTCTACCCAGTGTAATCTGTTGAATCGTATACTCGTGTCCCTTAGTACACTGACTTAAACTCATCCCTATTGTCAATTACTAACAGGACTCAACTAATCTCCAATTACGATTTGTGCAGATTATATTTGATTTGCAATTTACTAACGTTTGTTTACCAAAGTTGAATTTACATCCCCATTTAAACTATTTTTATTATTATGTTGATAATTTTGGTAATTTTATTTGTATAGCATTCCGCTTCTACTGGCTCAAGAGTACGAGGGAGTCATTGTCTTTAATCAGATTCCGAGACCTCCTGAGTGAAAACCCAAACCGGAAAACCCAGACCGCTCCAGCGCTTATATGTGACATACGCTTTGAAAGTGTAAGATACAACGGCAATATTCCCAGTTGATGTCATGATTCAATGCAATATTCTGTTGTATTTATAGATCAATTATTTGTATGTAGTTATGACAAAAAATGTGACACTTTCGATGAAGAACTTAAACTTTCGAAAGAAAGGATTAAAATCATCACTAGAGCTGACCCAAACGAGGAATATTGCAAGACGTTTCCACAAATGTCTGTGGTTGATCAAAGGGACTTGGCTGAAAATTGAAAACTCATCAAATGCAGAAAGTATCAGACATTCAACGGTAACACCCGGGTTAATGCACAACATAGTAAAATCTTGTCCCTGTATAACAATTATACTTGAACTTATACCCGATTTAGAGTATAATGTAGCTAATGTTGTACCCACATATTCATTACGTTAAAACTTTTATCGTGTGCTAATTATCATGCCATTAAACTGGAACCTGAGCATGCATCCAATATACATAGTTTTAACTCTGCTAGCATGTTAGCAAAGCATATATAAAGTTTATTTATCTTCTAAAAACATAGTAAACTGGCTATAAAAATACAGAGAATAACAAAATTAAAACACTTAGCAATTATCTTAGGGAAGCAAATTAATAACAAATTGACTATATCCAAGGCAACCAATTGTAGTTACCTAGCTCTTCATGTGGAGTTCTTTGTTTGACAAAAACACAAAGAATATAAAAGTTCAAACGTCACTTCTAATTAACATTGTGTACCTACAACTGGCTTATTTTTATCTACCTCCGAGTTTGTGAGCAGAATACTCTAACTTATCCCCAGAAACTACGTACATGACAGACGTATTGTTCGTTTGGGAAAAAAGAACTTTTTTCCTCATCAAAGTAAAGAAGTTAGCAGAACCTCTGTTGAAACAAGAACAGAGTTATAAAAGTGCAGTCATTACGATTTTACAATTATAATCAGCAAACGCTTCCGTGTCGAAAGCAAAATCTTTTTCGCTCTTTAAATGCTAAAAAACATGGATATTGAGCACACACGTACAAACGTTCAGTCTCATTTGACCAAACTGAAAACTGATCCAGGTCTTGATGAAACTTTAACATTTTTCCCCTGTCCTCATAAGGACAACTCTCCATTTCCAACTTTAACCGCGCTATTAATTTTAAAGACGAAATGGTGGTTCTTGTTTCTTTTATCCAGTCACATAAACGTCTAGCTGCTGCTGCTTCAAACACGTGGCGCACTGATACCTCTGCAAAAAATAAATGAAATCTTGAGATTCAAGCAAAGCGTAACCGTATAGTACGGTTGAGTTTAACCAAGTACCCTGTAATTCTGCGTCTCTTTTACTTCTTAAGTTCCGTCCGTTGTGAAGGGATAGGGTAGCTAAAATATACGTTTTCTCGCCATGTCCAATTACAATCCCACAGTTTGAACATGTCCCAATGGACTCTACATTGGCAAGTAGAAAGCATTCTCCTGCACTGAGACTCAGGCACTCAGTGCAGATTATATCTGGCGTAATTCCATTGATGGATAGCATTTTATCGCTTATGTTCAGTTGGTTCTTTAGCTGTTTTTGGTCCAATTCCTGCATTTGAAACACTTTTCCATCTAATAGTCGTTCAACAAGCAGTCCATTTTGTCCGCGTTCTCTGTATATCTTTAGTATAACTCCCTGTGAAACACAAAGATCTTATTATTATTTCGAAAACGGTGTCTACAAGTTTACATGTGAAATACAAGTTTCATACCTTTTCCTTTGCCCACTCCAGGCTCCACTGACGTACTTGCCACATTGTAAAACCATGCATGGCAGCACGACTTTCATCAAATTTATCGTCTTGCAGAATATACACACAATGCGGAAATGCAAGTGAGCTGTGAACAACACCGTTTTTAGTAAGAACGTTTTTTACCGCTTGGTCAATCCAAAAGTGCACACCCACACGTGAGTCGTCTTGAAGTGGGCGTAGATGAACTTGGCACGAGAACAGCTCTACTACCAAAAACGGTGTATATAAAAGCAGGGAAAATGTAAAGTCATTCTTCCATGTAGGTATGGCGCCAGTCAACCTCATTTTTGCAAATATATCGTTGCCAAGGATTTCTACGACAGAGGAAAACATTTTTGAATCTTAATATGATTATTTGACATTTAATGTAAGTTGCGGTTGACGTTGCAAAACGAACGTTTTACCTGCTGTATGCAAGATGAACCCTTTTGTCTCTTCTATATTCACGCTTAGTTTTAAGCCTTCCAACAAGAGACGCCCGTCATCGTAATATCGGACAAAAGCAGAGTTTCCTTCTTTTGCAATCTGCTGATATGACATTGGCATATCACTACAAGGAAACTCGCAGAAAGGGGGTGAGGTTAACTTTTGACGAATAAATAATGCAAAATTTCGCAAAAACTGAGGAGAGCGTTGATGAGCATGCAAGGCACTATCAAAGAGTGGAGGGTTGAGTGAATAGTCGGATTCAGGGTGGATTAGTGGAAAGTTTTCCAGCTTTGCGCTATCACCGATAACTTCGCAAGAGGCACGAGATGAACAAATAATGCTCTTATTACCCACTGAATCACAATGAAGACTGCGTAGAAACTGTTGTGGCGATTGCACGTTTGAAGCTATCATGTTCTTATCTGTGATGATTGAGTTACAACCCGAGTCATGTACACTTCCACCAAGCTGAGCTATTACATTTGAAATGTATTTTTGCCCTCTCTCGCTAGTAAAGTCCAATTGAAATGTTTGATCCGCCAACGAAGTGCAACGTGAAAGTTCAACTGGTGTGTGCCAGTACTCGCTGCAGTCGTGTACATCCAGCTGGTTAACATCT
>JAHZMT010005308.1:0-10607 GCA_027743785.1 Sinhomidia bicolor
TATATAGTATTATTATTTTTATTATTATATTTTTTTGTTATTTTTTAAAAAAAATGTTATTTTGAATTTAAATATATAGTTTATATATATGTGTGAGGAAAAGATGGATTATTATTAGAATAGCAAAATATTATTATGTACACGTACAAAAGGGATATTTATTTAGACTATAATATCAAACACATAGTATTTTTGAAGCACTGGGCTCTATAAAAGCTGGTGGATACACAAGTTCACAAGTACATAATATTATATATTATATGCTTTCAATTCAAATATTATGTAAAAAAGAGAGGTCAGTATTATGGTGGAATGGCAAACTTACTATTGGATATGTGCAGATCAGCTTGAATGAAAGTGAACTGATTGATATATATATATATATATTATATATATATATATTTAGGTTGTTAATAACATTTATTAAAACATTTAATAAGGGTAAAATCTCCTTTTTACTACACACAGAATGAGAGAAGAAGAAGAACACAGAAAGTTTGGTGCTGAAGCAGGGTGTTTGGTGAAAGTATTTTTGTTTGTGATGGATATGGTGAATGACCATGTAACTATTATATTTTATAGTATAAATATATTTATGGGAAATGCGTGTATGTATTCGTATACAGTAAATAGGTATATGTGATTTGTCTGATCTGATGTACAATCTTTTTTATTACGGTTGTATGTACACAATCAGTATAGTAGCAGTAGTAGTAATAATAATAATTACATATATAATTTATTAACATTATATTTTCTGCTCAGCTAAATACCTATACCTTGAGAGATAACTGGTCTATCTTGAAGAAGTATTAAATTGACGAATTTAATGAATACCTGTTGCTTGTACTACATACATATTCTTCTGAATTCTCGACAAATTTCCTAATGAATGAGAGTACTATTATTATTATTATTATACGAAGAAGAAGAGAAAGAAGAAGAAACTGCCTACATACTACTGTATAAAATTATTATTATACGATATTGAAAACTAAATATAAATAAATTGAAAGTTTATTATTACTGAATATATTGAAACAATCAGTATCAAGAAATAAAAAAGAGTTTAATAAGAGAGATATAATAAGAGAGAGTTTTCCATACTCATTCATAACAATGCAATAAAACTACAATCAAACAATGGTAATATGCATTGAGTAAATATATATTATATAATATACAGCCGCAGCAGCAGTGGAGCAGCTTGAAAACTGTTTTGATTTGCTTGCGCTGCCGCATTCACATAATCAATCATCTATACCTATTCCGGCTTCAAGAACTATAAAAACTAAGAAAAACTGGTCATCTTGATCTTTCAGATATTTCAAACATTTTTTTACAGTCAAAACAAATTAAATGGTTTTTTTCACAAGCCTTTTTATAACCACAATAAACTTTCCATTTTTAGAAGATACGTGCAGGCCAGTTTTTATTAATTATACAAACAAGTAATATTCGAGCAGGACATACGTATGTTTATTTAATTTTTTGGGGCAAACAGTCAAAAAAGATTTTGTCCCACAAAGTAAAAGAAAATTTACAAAAATATATATGATAACTTAATCATATATATATATAAAGAGGAACAATCATTATTTTGTTTCGTAAAAAATTCTAATAGTAGTAGCATGTCTCAAGATACGAACGGGAATTTTTTTTTTTTGAAATTGAATAATAGAATACATACAATAACGAAAGAACCGTATAGGTCATATTTATGCTGTTTATTCAATGAATTACTTTTTTTAAATAATTGCATATTATATTATTATAATAATAATCAAGATGTTAGTTTGTGTTAGAAATATGTAGTATTTTTTTAAACACAAAAAAATATTTCGTTTTTAGTTAGTATATACAAGCCAAAAAATAAACAAGAGAAGAATTGAAATAATAATATGAATTTTTTTTTCTCCAAAGTAAATTATGAAAAAAAACGAGAAATATTGTGAAACAATGAATGGACTACTACTTTGTCGGCTATGTAAACAAAAGAAGGCTCTACCGTGCGACAAATAATAATGATAATAATAAAATACCAAAGTTGATGTATTGGTATTTATTAATTAATTATATAAAAAGATTATACTGTCGGTAAAAATGATTACGATGTACTTTTTAAAACATGTACTTATAAAAGGGTTTTTAAAACTTAATTTTCGTCCTCGCAATTATGTCCATTTTTGTTTCATCCATATGAAATGAATTTTAATAATAACTAGTTTACCACTCATCTAGACCATTTATTCGCTAATAAGATAGATAACATGAGAGACTGAGCTTACATACACACGCACACACACAACTCTGGAATGTGATAGATATATTTGCTGGCAGTGAAAACATTAATTTGTTGTAATATTTAAAATTTAAAAGAAAACGAAAAGAAAATATATATTTTATATATATATAAATATATAAGTCACAGCAAAAATGATGAGCATATGATTAAATTTTTTTAACAACAAAAAGTGTCAAAATGTTTTTATATAATAACGACGTTTGTTTTACAAAAAAACTGGCAGTGCAGACAACAATAGATAAGTAAACACGTACAACAACGACAACTGAAAACAACAAAAGGGGGCAAAAGGGCTTTGTAAATAACAAATAAATGTCAATGTTACATCTAAATTCATTATCTTAGTTAGTAGTTGTAGTATTAGGGTTTTCTGACCTTCGTCCCCGCTCGTTTTTCAAGGTGCCACCGTACTTCGGCCTAGTGCCGATTAAATCTATGATTTCCGGAATGCAACTCGCAAATATGGCCTAAGAGATAAGACACAGAGAGTACAACATACACAAAAAGTTTGATTTTGATCTTGAAAAAGCACATTATTAGTAGTCCATTGTTGTATATTATATTGATGCTGGTATATATATTTTGGTAATTTTATTTATTTATTTAGATAGATAGATACGGTTACAGTAGTTGTGGTTTTCCTGTTTTGTATTCATTCATATTTGATTTTTAAATCACAATCCGAATGGCATGGCTATTACACCATCGTAAGTGGTACTGGGTAGTATTAATAGTAATAATAACAAATGCCTTTCCTAACGAAAAGGAGGATAGATAGATAGAGAGTATATATATTTTGTTTCAACAATAACAGCGAGCAATGTAGAGGTTATTATTTTTTTACTATAGTGGTTTTATAGAATAGTTGTGACAATATAGATAGATAGATAGATAAGTAGTAGTGGAACGACGTAAAGCCTAGCACGTTAGATTCACGATCGTTTGCTAGTCTACCGAATATATAGATAATTATAATTATGTATGGAAAAATATTTTTAATAGGAACAAAACTAAAAAAACTGTTCGATCCATTCTTTGCTTTTTTACGGTTAGCTCTAGCAATGCTATACCATGAATTGTAAAAAGTCAAAAATTAGCCTGGTTGGATAAAAGAGAGGTAAGTTATACACATGTCGTCAGCCAAACAGCCTGCTTGCCATAGATAATATTTAGATATTTATTTAATATTTGTTAATAAGTTACAAGAAAAAATACTGTTTACTGCTTATATTCAGTGGTCAGTTTGGGTCAGCAAATGCAACAGAAATCATTCAAAAGGCGACCATCATCATCTCTGTAGCACTTGGATGATATTTTTTTATGTATAAATTCACATACATCAAAATGGCATAGCGTTGACAGAGCTATATATATAGTATAGTAATAATAAGAAGAATAATAATAACTTTACATCATCACAAAACACAATAAAAACACAAATTAGTCAAATCAAAACATACAAAAAACCTACTGACTACTATATGTATACTACAACTACTACCACTACTCAACAAGGTACGATCAACTTTTTTGATTTTATAAAAAGTTTCAAACAGAAAACTGTAGCGTTTTAAGGGGAATAACAAAACAAATGAAAATTGCACTTCCCATTATTTGTTTTTCAAAAGAAAAGTCAACAAGAAGTGAAATTCTCTTCTTATTTTATTCAATGCAGTGGTTGTACATGTTTCATGTTACAAAATCTTGCTGAGAAATTGCACACGGGAAAAAGCTGACCTTACCTTACAAGAATAAAAAATCATCCAAGCTAAAAAATGTTGGCTCAAAACTCTGTATTGTGCGGTATAACTACTTAACTTTGGCGATTGAGAATTTGTTATTGTTTATAAGCAGCCTTCTGTTTTGTTTTGCTCTCGTTTGCAACCATGCACTGAAATATGAGAACTAAGTAACTTTCTCTATAAAACTCTGAAAAAAGGCGACAACTTTTACTTTGCTTTGCATTCTTATTGTTAATCATATCAAGAACGTGTCTGGGTGTAGTAGCAAAATCATGAAGTTTTCAAATTTTGTAAAACTGTACTTGGAATATACATAGTAGAATTCTTTGTGAAATATATATATATATATAATATAGTAGTAGTAGTGATACGAGTTAGAGTGCATATTATTATTATGGAAAATTAAAATAGATGCAATTTAGACCATTCACACTAATTAGGTATATTACGAAAAGTGAGCTAAGAGAATAACAATTTGAGCTGTTGAAAGTTTGAATAACAACAAAGTCTACTTTCTAGGGGAAAGTACAGTTGGTACTATATAGTTCCAGACTTGTAGTAATTATTATTATTATTTTCTTTTTTTTTTGTTCCCAACTTTCATTGTCGTTGTTTTAATCAACTCATTTATATATTTTTCTGCTAAGTTATGATTGGATGATTGGTTGGACAAATATTGCATTGAAAGACGACTGGACAACTCGCATATATTCACGCTTTTTTGTACAGAACATATGTATATGTATTAGAGTCGGGCGAGGGAGAAAATTGATCATTACAATTTTCTTCAGAATCCTAGCCAGATGTTTTAATGAAAGAATATAATTTCTAGTAAATGATTTTTTTTGTCTTTGCAAAAGACAAAAATGATACCACATCATGTAGTTAGATCAAGTACTTTTTAAATACTTTTTTGGAATATATGAAACCCATTTTCTGTGAACCTGTTTGCTTGCATGAACGACACACAATCATGTAAAAAGATGAAAGCAAATTTTTTTTGTGAATAATGTGAGGAGTATATAAATATATACCTACCATCAGATAGCACTGTTATATAATTATTATAATAATTATTATTATTACTATTATGAATGTTTTGCTAACTGATGCAAAAGCTATTATTATGAATAGCAGCTAATTAGATCAATTCAACAAAATATAAGTGATTCATTAACTAGTTTAACGCTGTCAGACAGAGAACTAAAAACAAATTAGCAGCAAACCAGCATATGTTACTTTACACAGCAAATCACTATATAGAAACTAATAAGATTGTACTTATTATGATTATTATTTTAATTATTAGAGATAGATATATAGACACCACCATGCTCTATGTAGTTATTTATAGATAGATATAGTACAGTTAATTAATGCTTGCTTCGGGTCAATTACATCAGTGTTAGTAATGTTATCATCACAAAGTGAGATTAAATTTGTTTACTTCAGCGTGAAGAGCAAAACTACATTTTTTTGCTCATAAAACATCTTATATTGCTTGCAATGAATCAAATACAATTTTTTTTCAACTTGTTTGTTTTTGTTGGAGTACATCTTAATATTGACTTTTACACTCTTTCGTGGCAAATATATAAAAAAAATAATCCTTTCCTGACTTTTCTGATAAATGTGTGGAGAAATTTGGATTAGTTACAACAACATAGATCGCATCAATGAAAAGAAAAAATCTGTGAAATTGCTTGGCAGAAAGTACATATGAATGGATTTTGTTATTTAAGTGACTATACAATAATTATTATTGTAAATTGCAGATACTCTAGTATACTGTAATAATAACCCAAGTCTACGCTTTACGATGTTACGTGTAAAAGTAGTGAGTACACGACAAAATTATGTCTCTACTCTAAGTTAAGAACAGAGCAAGATATAATAAATATAATATTGTTAAGAATGAGAAGAAGATAAAATTGTGGTAGTTATATATTATTATTATTATCGTTAGAGATATAGTATATATTATATTTATTAAAACGGTTCTACTCTACTACGAGTTTTCGCAAGGGCATAGGAAATTATTATTACGAGTTTTGACTAAAAATGTATTAATAATAATTTGTAAACTAAGAAGAATATAAATTGTATGCAATTGGATTATAGATAAACTCATAACGCATATATATATATATATAGATATATAGATATGTACAGTTGAAAAAAACAAAGAATAAAAGTTGGTTTTATAGAAGGACAAAAAACTCAACAATTTAATCATTATATAGTATATTATTATTATTTGAAAGTAGTAGTTCAACCAGGAATATTATATAGTAAGTTATACTATGGTCAGAGAAGAAGAAGGATGATGATATATTATGATTATAGGAACTGTACCTCCTTCCGGCTTGTTTATAGGACCCACCATACTTGGGCCGATTACCAAGAATCTCGGTAATTTCCGGAATCCAACTTGCAAATACAGCCTTTTTCCAAGCAATAGAAATAACAGAGAGAGGACATTCGTGAAAAAACATTTGTCAAAAAATTACACCCACAAAACGCTTTCGGTTATATATGAAATGCAGTAAGAAGTATATAAGAGAAGGAAAGAAAGTATAATATGAAAATTACGGATTAGGCACTGATTAATCAAGTAGTTTGTTTTTTTTGTTTTGTTTTCACCCATTTACAATGATAACTTTCTCATTTTTAAGATGTATATAGAGTAGTAGTAGTCAAAATATATTTAGAAACTTGGAATACCATATTATATATTTGTTTTAAAAGGTTTTGAATAATACAAGAAGACTTTTTTCTTAACAATGTGATTGATTTTGTGACAATGACCCGAAACGATGTTGGTACCGAACTGATATGCATTTTTTATAAATATACATTAATATTTACTTTTTTGTTTCAGAGGAAAAATAACTCCTCCAGCAACAGCATACAGTCAAAGAGGTCAGTCGTTCCACACAGACATACAGCAGATAAAGTCAAATAACATTATTAGCAGTTACAGAAAATACAGTTAAACAACAGGACATAAACAATTATTGAACTAATTTATAGTATTAAGTACAAACTCTTAAACGTATTCTGCAATAAAGATTAATAGAAAGAGAGATATATATAGAGAGAGAGATAGAGAGAGAGAGAGGATATATTTATTTAAACAAAAATAAATTTATAAAAAAATTACTGTAATATGAAGAAAATTTAAGTAGTATATTATGGAGACAACAAAAACCGGAAGTACTAATAATAATATTATTTAATTTTCAAATATATATGCAGTTTGCTCTTATTATTGCAAGTAAAATGCAGAAACTTGATAGAAAGAGATATATATAATATTTATATATATATATATAAAGAGAAGATATATAAACATTAAAAGCTGGAGCTGTTAAAACATTTATTTTTCTTCATCATTATATAGATATTGTAACAATATTTACTCTAATGTCTGCATGATGACAAGTAGCGGCTTATTTGATACAGGGCAGAAAAATACTAAATATTATGGCGATGAAGCTGTTTTTTTCTCTAAAATAAAAAAATCCAACAACTCCCTTTCAACACACCGGATATACATATAAAAATATACATACCTAATGAATAGCAATTATATATATATATAACTGTAAAGACTGTAATATTCCAGGGAATCATGTTTTTGGGGGAAAGAGAGAAATTTGTATAATTTTTTTGTTAAAGGATAATAATCATCATCTTATTATCATCTCAAATCCTTTCCACATTATGTAATTTATCCACCAATTCATTTGGAGCTCTTGCATTGTTCCATACTGGTTTTTTAGCTTAATAGTGTGCATTTTAATAAAAAATATAGTATTCATATTTATATATCATTATTTTTTGCGACTAGAGAGAAGTGTGATCTACTAACATACGTTGAACATGCATCATAATAGTTCATATATTATTATATAGTATTACGTGTAAAAGTGAGAACACGTGCCATTCAGTACTGACCATGAGAACAAAAAATTTGTATAAAAACTTTTTTAAACAACGGCGCGCGCATGTTTTTATTTATTTTTATGTGAAATGAGCATATGCACCCAGGTTATATGCACGACTGTACAATTAACTAAAAAAACATTTAAAAATTCTGCCAGCTGCTCCAAAAATTTAAATCGGCTTTCATCATCATATTCTGCCCATTTAAAAAAAATAACAATGCCCTCAAAAATATATATACAATTATACAATATATATAAATATATGAATAGATAGACCTTAGTGAATGAAAGTATAAATATATATATAATTTTTGTGTAACGTATGGCGGCTCGCCCACTTACAAGAAAAAGACCTATTAGAACAACTACACAAGAAAAGTAGGTACTAGTGTTACAAACTCACAAAAAGACAAAAAAATGAAATGAATTCTTTAATTAATTTATTTTTTAATTTCTACTTTTTAATCAAAATATGAAGTATAAAAATTTTCGTTTCTCTTGCAATGAGAAATTATTGCTGACGGGAATGGGAATTTGATTAGAGTATATAATATAAAATATATTATATGAACCTTCCTGACTCTGACAACTTGTTAACGTAATTGAAACAAGAAAATCATAATGCCATTTTGACGGATTTATATAGAAGTAGAATGATTAGGTAATATAACAATACATAGGTGAATAAGAAATAAGCGTCTTTTCAACTTCATCATTCCTGATCCTTCTTTCATCGAACAGCATATCATTATTATGATGTGTTTTCATATCAAAGGATTTTTTTATAGCCGAATAGTTAAACAGTAGTAGCTGCTGTCAGGTGCACTGAGTTGACTTTAATCGTAATCAATTTTATGTTTGAGTGGAGAGGAAACTGACTGGTTGGCTGACACATATTAAAAATAAAGGTTAGAACACAACTAACTGAACGTTCTACACAAAAAGTGTCATAAAGAATTCAGGGTTGCTTTTGACGTCCCCATCATATCACACTTTACCCTACAAACCCTCTATAACAATTACAACAAAGTAAGAGAAAAAACCGAAGAAAACCTAGGGACAAGGGTAGTTGCTATCAGAAAAAAATATATACCTTTTTATACATAGGATTTCAGAAGACTGTATGCTGAGATTGCTCTTTTTTGCCATATAAACCCCTAGTTATATTTTTTTACTGTACCATTGTTGTCCAAAAAAATTCTAGCATGCCAACATTGTCACCATTTAAGTTTGGGAGGCGACTGATGATGATGGAGTAGTTATTGTTTTTCACATTCTTCAATTAGATTGACCGCACCCGCACTCATGAAAGTAAATATTATTTCTTTGTGTGTTTGTGAGAAAAGGAAAAATAAGCGTACTTACCAAACCAACGAGCAGGAAGAATACTAGGAATGTACGTCCCAGCACCGTTTGGCAGTAGACATCTCCGTACCCTACTGTGGACATTGTCACGATGAGAAAGTAGACGCATGTCCAATACGGCATCTGATTTGGGTTTTGAAAATCAAAAGGGTCTCCAGAGTTTTCCAGCTAACAACAGAAAGAGAGAAAGTAAGAGGATGAACGTAAAGTAATAAGGAGACATTGTTGTTAGTCTTGGACCATATTATTATCATCATCGTCATTGTCATGAATCTCAAGTTGCCTTGTATTAATAAGGAGTAAAGACTAGGGAGACTGTGATAGCATTGTTAACTACAACAAAAATCATTTTCAAAAAAGTTTACATAAAGTTTCTTTTTTAAACTAAAAGTACATGAAACTACTGAAAATGACATTTTGTTCAAAAGTTCAAAACACACATAATACTAGGTAGGTAGCAAACAGACAAAACTGCATAATATATTTTTTACTTACTCTAATGAAAAAGTACACCATGAAAAATATGTTGAATGCTAAATCAATTTGCTGCGTAATATTCTGACTCCACTCTTGACATTTTTCTACTGCATCTCTGTAATAACAAAAAAAACCACCGCAAATTTTTCCCATCATGTTTTTCACCATATCATATTAATTCTCTGACATAATTTAATCAAGCGTATCAAATTCCACTTACGAAGAAGCGTCTATAAAGTATATCACCAGTGATGCAATACTGAGTTTAAACACGAGTACAACCTGTAAAACAGACAAAGAAATAAATAAATCATTATTAGTAGATTTGTAATGCATTCCATTATAAATCGTTATTGCTTACTTACTACAATCAATTTAATATTTAATTCCTTCCCACCACAACACAAAAATATGTTCCCGTTCAGTTCACTCAACCTGTCGTTCATTCATTATGCATTCATGATCCAATCAATCAATCATCTTGTAACATTTCACCTTTGTAAAACCACCACATACAAAAATTATGCACTACCAACCACTACTATAGCTATGTGCTATCTACATACGGGGCAACGTGAACGCTGCTGCCCAGCGTCGATGCTGTTGGAAAAGAAAAACCCTTAAAGCTGTACAGTACCACCAATCAAAACGGCTTACTAACCTCCTTCCTGCAGGATATTGGCGGTAATTGGTAGAATTATTAAAGCAACATATTTCGTAACTCAGCATCCCAGCTAATTATTTTAAAAGCAAAACTTTCATATGAAC
>JAHZMT010005309.1:0-25650 GCA_027743785.1 Sinhomidia bicolor
GTCCAATACTTTCTCTGTCACATCTTTTTAAAAGTTTACTTTTTTATTTAGATTTAGACCTCTCAATTCACTGTGATACATGTCTACATCCTATATACTGCTATTTTTTTAACGAAATTGTCATTACTCTGAAAAGCGTCTCCATAAAGGATAAACAACGGATCGCAACGCAAAGCAGGCAACCTTGAGAAACTGGGTGGAGTCGGGCCGAAGGCAATGGCTTGGTTATAGAAAAGTGCTATGTAGTCATAATAGTAGTCATAAATATTGCAGATAATACGTTTGCTCAGATCTTCATCAACAAGTTTACTTTATATACCTAAAAAGATTCCTTTGTTTCCATAATTTGTAAAGTCTCTGTCCACGTACAATTATAACTACTTCGAGGAGGATATTCAAACTGTCTGTCTTCGGATAAATTAAATTGCATCAATGAGTAGTAAAAAGGAGACACATGTGCAGTAAATATAGATCACAAAAATATGCAGAATCAATATTTGTACAATTTTTACAAATGTATAATACTTCTTTGACTATTGGTGAAACTTGGAGTAATTACAAAGAACAGATGTCATACATTTGTATTTTAAATAAAATTAATTGCACCAATATCATGTTTCAAAAAACTGGAAATGCTAAATGACAAGACCACTGGATTGGTTGGGTGTGACAATTATGTAATGTATCATTGTTCCGAGTTCCGACATGGGTGAGTACAATTAAATGTAATACGTAACCAATGTGTTCATCGTCGACCATGACCATATGTCCACGTCATCTCAAATAATATGTCAATGTATTCCTCGCTAGGTTTATCCCACGCTCTCCTCATGATGATGTCAACCAAGTCACTGTCACGTAGAGTTTTCGGTAACAGTAATTCAATACCGATCTATTTACTTTTTCAATAAATAGGTGAGGAAAACTAAATCAAAAATTTTTTTACTGGAAATAAAAGTTTGAACACCTATTGACGCTAAGTACATTGAAAACCCCTATCAGTAAATCGGTTCACTCTGAACCGCAAAAATGTTTTTATTCATTACATTTGCTTTACCAAACATACATTATGCAAACTAAATTTGCCAGATAAAATGAGTTGGTGAAATCTTGGTCCACTTCTAAACTTGGAAGGAATTACCTGTTTTAAAACATGAACCCTTTGTCAAGTTTTAATTATTTTTATGTATGCATCGTATTCGTATGAATGTTTCAACGGTTAACATTTTATAGAAACCAGATAACAAAATGTATTATTAATCTTGTCCTCAACAATGATCCAATAAAAGTCTTTGCAGTAAACGTACCAGACAAAACTTGCATAGTGCATTTACTATACATTTTTTTCATAGATTCCTCTGCTATTCTATAATTTTATTTGCCATCCCTATTACAAAATTGAAATTTACTGATACATACACGCAATCAGAATCGTATTCGTAGGCCAAGCCTTCCTTGAACAGGTGCCACCAACCAATACTGAAAGAAATAGATGTGGGTTGATGGCTATAAAAAAGTGTCTACCACTTTGATATATTATGTTCTCTATAATTTCAATAATACATTACAGTGCTTAAATAGCATCAACGCGTAGACATACATACATACTTCATGCATGACAATTTTCTGAAAAGAGTCTTAAAAGCACAACACAACCCTCGCTAAAAGTACGTAAGATTAGATTTTTTGTCCTCCTCTCATCCTGACTGGACCATCCTTGCCTTCCAGAAAGTTTTTTCTACCTTTTAGGATCAAGCAAGCTTGGAAAGACAGTTTATGTTATCGTTAGTAGTTAATTCATTGCTCGCTTCTTACGGAAAATGGTGTGCTCCAGTTTTACCTCATCGGTAAAATAAAACTTGCAAATTACTATATATGGAGGAGAGTAGCAAGGAGCAGCAGCAAAGGGCACTGTAAACAGTTGAGCCTAGTAAATCATTGCGAATATTAAAAATGCTTGATGAACATTCTAAAGGAATGCAATCTCTAGAGGAATCTTTCGTACACGTTTTGTTGGAGCAGCAAAGCAAATTCCAGTTTGTAGTTGGTATTTTGGTATGTACATGCCCCTACACATACCAAAAACTAACAATTTTTTTGTTCACGGGACAAGCCCATCATCCAATTGCACATAATTAATACACGCTTCGGGATGCCTATTATAACAATAATTATTCTCTTGAAGATGATGATTAAAGATTATATACCTATTTATTATTTGTGTTGGTGGGGCTTCTTTTATTCTATATTAAACAAAATACATTCACTTTTGGTGACACAAAATACATTCAGAGATTGCTGTGTAACTGAAAACTGGTGTGCTGATTGAAGCTATCTCTAACTAGTAACTTGTTCATTTCATTATCATGTTATCAATATTAGAAGGGTTGGGACTGGAACTTTGTAACAATGTAGTGGCAGCGAAAAACTTCTAGATGAATTGATTGATGAAATCAAAACGTAACAATGATGCTCGTACTGGTCCAGAATGATTACCATTTTATAGCCTACGTGTATAACCATTATATTATGCAATTGACGCAACGCACACTTTGATAATATGTATGTAGCAAAAGGATGTACCTCAAAGATTGATTTTATATTATTAAAAAATTAAATTGTGTGCCAGCGCCCAGCATGAACGTGAACATGACTTAGAATTCCTATGTCTTAAGAAGCCATTCATCTACTGGAAAATATTTTTCACGTGAGAAGAACCAACTTACTTGGCGTGTTTTCCATGCGTGGTTTGATTCTGTTAGTTAGGTTGAACAAAGCGGATCAAAAGTGGATATTTTTTTCAAATGAAAGCTTTTACAAAAGGCTGAAAGAATGGGTGGGCATTCTCATGGTCAGTATAAAAGGATTTCGGACCACGGAACTTTACATCATATCTTTCCTTGAGTTGCATCAGAGAGAAGCACAAACTCGATAAAAATTTCACCATGAAGGCTTTCGTAAGTTTGCAAAATGAAAAAAGTTAAAAATTTGTGAGGAAATGCTGCAGTTTGTAGTCAACTTGGCGTTAATGCATCGTGAATTTCATTGCAGTTTTAATTGTTGTTTACTATTTAAAGGTCGTTCTCGCCACCGTCTTGGCTGCTGCCAGCGCCAACCCACAACTCCTTCTCTCAAACCAACTTTTGGGAGTTCACGGAGGTGCTCTTACTTACAGTGCTGCCCCACTTGCTACCCAAGTCATCTCTGCACCAGCCGTTTCTTATGCCGTTCCAGCTGTCACCAAGACTCAAGTGAGAACTGAAACATTTAATTTCGTAGTTAATTATCCCATAATTATCCCATTATCCAATATCCTAACTCTTGAAACAATGATTTATAACGGTACAATGTTTTCACCTTTTAGTACCATGCTCAAGATGAACTCGGCCAAGCCAGTTACGGATATGCTCACCCAGGACAAGCCCATGCCGCCGTTAGAGACGCTGGTATGTGTCTAATAATTAGACTTTATAATTCTTTAGAACATTTTAGAACAAATGTTGTGGATCTTAAGCTTGCATTTTTCTTTTATATGTAGCCGGAAATGTCCGTGGAAGTTACGCCTACATCAACCCCAACGGAAAGGAAGTTCGCGTTGAGTATTCTGCCGGTCACGATGGAGTCCGTATTGCCTCCAACGACCTCCCAGTTGCTCCAGTCCACGTTCCAGTTCAACCAGTCGCCAACTTGGTTGGACCAGCTCCAGTTCAAGAGACCGCTGAAGTTATCCAAGCCCGTGCTGCTCACGCTGTAGCTCACCAAGAGGCTCTTGCCAGATCCGGAAGGAAGAAGCGCGGTATTGTCGCCTCTGCCGTTGTCCCAAGCACCCTCGGATACTCCAGCGTACTCCCAGTCTCTGGCCTTGGATACTCCAACGTCGTCTCTGGCCTTGGATACTCCAACGCCGTCTCTGGTCTTGGATACTCTACCCTCGGATATTCCGTCCCTGCTCTTGGATACTCCAACGTTGTCAGCCATCCAACCGTCGCTGTTGCTTCTCAACAAGTTGTAGCTAGCCCCATTGGTTACTCTGCTGTCGCTTCTCCAGTCTCTGTTGTTGCTGCTCAAAACGTCAGGGAGGCTACCCTCACCAAGGTCGTCAACACCCCTGGACATGCCGTCAGCTACAGAGTCGATTAAGCTGCTAAACTAGCAATAGATATTTTTTCAATTTTTCAAAACTCTCATGTTCTTCACCTGCCATATCTGTCCTATAATTTAACAAAAAATGAGGATATTATTACACCGTTACGATTTTCTGTTGTAACAACAGAATAGCGTAGCTGGCCAGTTAACATCTACGGGCAAAAAAAGAAGCCAATAAATGGATATCTTCTGTTTTCCAAAGCTGTAAAAGTTTGATTTGTTGTTGAAAAACGATCATTTTTGCAAGTACTAAAAAACTATGTAGGTATATATATAAATTGTTATACAAATATCGCATATTTCGGTCAATGTTACAAAAGTTGACTAACTTTGGTTTCATCCATATAACCATAATTCGATTAACATGTGAAATACGATTTATGGACACAAAATGTGGACTTTTTGTTTGCAAATGAAAACAATAGAGGATGGATAGAGAACGTATTGGACAAGGAAAGGTAACAGGAGAAAGTACGTCAACAATGATGAAAGTGCTAAATATAACGAAGAAATGCAATAATTGATACATGAGTATGAATTTCAAATTGTATCAATTCTTACACTTTTACTATCAACATATACTGAACATACTACACAATTTGTCCTTAGAAATTATCATTATCACCCATTTCGTGTGTGGTCTGTTTGCCTCACGTATATCAAAGGTTCTTTCATATGACTTTAATATGAATCTATTACACTATTTATTTGCAATGTAATTTGGAGTTTGGAAAAAAGCATTATTTTGTCACGCCACATGTAAAGCTTGACAGATTTTAAGATGTATATGTGAGCCAAGCAGATAGAAAACAAGCTGAATTAAGCAGTATGCAATATAGATTTTATTGCAAAAATATTGTGCATATTTTAGTCTGCTTTCTATAAAGTCGACATTAATTTCAAGAGCCAAAAATAAGACTGTACCTCAAGTTTCAAAATATGGAGACCGGAAGTCGTGTAACTTTTCTATTTTCCTACATAGAAAACAGTTTCTTTCTTTGTTAGTTGAACAAAGAATTGGAATGGTGAAAGAAATGATAGTGTGTGTGTACAGTGTACAATAGATACTAGGCTCATTTTTTTAAAAAGACGTTTAAAAATCAAAAAGTATAACAAGGATGGAATATCTGAGATATTTTTTCTTGTCATGAGTCAGTCATCATGAGCATGCTAGATTTTAGATTTGAAAAACCAGATGAATCGAGTGGTAAGTAAGTGGGGTCAAGTAAGAGAACTGACAAGAACATGACCACAAGTAAGGTTTTAAAAGCATTTCGTATCAAAGTACTAAATTTTTCAATTATAGTGGTACTTAATTAGGTACTTGAATCTTGGTGTTTTCCAAAATTAGATGCCTTCAAAGAAAAGAAGTCTACTTCCTTTTCTTTCTTTTCTGTATTAGAGTACTCAAACTGATTCATTTGGCGCCAGTCATTACACAAAAACAAACTCTCTAACAACAGCTCACAACAGTCAGCCACGTAGTTTATGAATTTAAATTTAGATAATTTGAATGAGGCCTTGAATCTCTGCACTAACAAGATAATGATTATCCGATATCATCCTTGAAATGTACAAAATATAAATATGTACATCAATTTGGAATTTACGCAAGTTTTGCTGCGCTATTTGAACTGAAGAATCTCAATTTAAAGTTTTTGTGAAGCCAAAGAAAGAGGTCTATGAAAGTAAAACGTTCTATGAATGTAAATGGTAAAAGTTTGAGATTTTACGCTAAATAAATATCAATGGCTAATGATTACAAGAGTAAGCTCGTTTTTCCTGTACGTACTTATAGTGTATACTGATAATGTCGTAAAAGCCAAGTTTTTGTAACGTCACGAAGTAATAGGAAATTTTCAAAGCTGTTATACTGTGAACCGAGACTTTAATGATTCTATTCAAAAGTTAAGTTAACGCATTTCCACGGACGGACACTTATATAAATACTAACCATGCGGTGATACAAACCGTTTTGTGTACAGTGCATACGTCTATTTAGTTTTTGCCAATACAACTACAGTATATAGACACTCAAAGTCAAATATAGTGGAAGTGGTTATATAAGTTGTAATATTTAAACACTGTTTTGTTGGCCACCATAATCTTATATGAAAAATTAACGTTCCATGAAAAATCCGAACATTGGCACTTTAACAAAACGCCAGTAGTACACCAACAACGATGTGACAGCTGCAAGAGCGTCCATCATTTCATACAGCATTTATGCTTCATATCTTCATGAATTGCTCAAAAGAATTTGGGGTAGGCGTAGGGTCTTTGGATGTACATACTGCTACAAACGGACAACATTGCAGTACGTAAGGCGTCATCAGTGTATATGTACCTATGCATTTCAGTAAAAAAATGTGTACCTATAACTTTTTTTTAGAAAGTGTGCTTCAATATAAATACGTTTTTTATTATTTGCTGTGCTGTTTCCGTACCCATGTTGAGGCAAATCGCAAGAAATATACTTAGATAGCGCGTAATGGAAAACGTTAAATATTTTCTATTCAATGGAAACCTTTCACCAAAAATGTATAGGTAGCTCTTCAAATGTATTTTAAAATATTGTAGCTTGTGGCATTCATCATGTACACAAGGAAGAAAGCAAAATAAAGTTGAGCTATAATAACTATTGCCACTTGTTATGGAGTGCGAATGCGAACGTTAATGACATTAGTCTATCAATCTGTTCTTCGAGCAGTACGTCTGTACTACAGACTCTGTACATACAAGATAACTCGATAACAGTTTTAATAGAATTTCCATTGATTGCTGATTTATACAGCTTGGCAAAACTCGTTATTCTGCCGTAATGGCTGTATCCGTCAACGGAAACAGTTACAAACAGCAACTAGGTATTTCAAAAAAAAATAATAGTAATAGTAATTTGAAATACCACATAACCGTTTCATCGGTAGGTTAATTTCGAAATTTGTACATGGTATGTGAATGTGAATTGTGACATTAATCGACATTTGACTTGAAATAATTATGACGCATTTTACCACATTATTTCTCTATAACTTGCACTACATTTATGATTTATTTGATATGAATACCTACCTACTTACATACTATGTCCTATGTCCTCTTTGACAGACACGAAATGACTTTCATCTGACTGAAAATCAAAACATTGTTATATGATTTAAGCATTCTGAATTGTTCATGTCCATGTAGTTTATGCCTTGTACGAGTTACCGTAATACTGAAACTAGATTTTGAAAGAAATAAAGCATGAAAAGCATCTCTTTTAAAATGCGTGAAAATGAATTTTGTACAGAAAAAACACTGAACTAGGTGGACCGGGAATAGTTCCACTATGGGACTATGCAAGTCCAATGTCTCCTAAAAAGTTACGATTCCCCAAGGGTTTCTTGCTTCAGACTAAAAGCAATGTTGTGGACAAGCAATTAGTTGTTATTAATTGACGAAGGTAAAACCTGTGTACTTCATATATCGAGTGTGACGTGAATTTAGTCAGAATTTAGAAGAGAAAAACAGGATTTGCCAGATGAGCTACAGGAATTCAAAGAATTCTCGAACCAATTTCAATGTCGTCGAAGCATGTGGTGACAATTTATCAGACTTCAGTTATTTTGGGAGGAAACATGTCTGTAAGCATAAAAGCCAAAACCTACAAGTGCTCAAAATGTTTTACGTACTTATCTCTACAACCTATAATGTTTATTTATCATATAATTTGTGAATAAAAACATTCATAATGTGGGCTTTTATAGGTGCACAATGTATTTAAATTAATTTGAATAAGAATGCATCATCTCAACGTTGTTGAGTCCATTACGATTTTGTCAAATTAGTGCATTTAAAATGTTTTTCACCGTCTTTGCCCTTGAACATTAAATTAAGTAAATATTTTCCATTCGTTTTAATTTAAAAAATAAAACAATTCTCTCTAAAAACAAGATAGTAGGAAAAGAATACTTTGAGTATAATTCTGTATCGTTGCAAACACCAAACTTGATGTCTTGAGGATAATTTCATCGAATTGCTTCAGCTTTGTCGGATCTCTGCTAATGAGCCATCAGCCTTTGTAAAATAAACCATTCTCTTGGAACGAGAAATGTGCTTCTATGAAAAACAAAAAGAGGTAAACGAACAATCAGTAAAACTGTAACTGTGTGTGTGAGCTCTGCTACTTTGTTCAAATAAGAATAGAGCAATGGGTAATAAGGAATTTCATTTAACGAAAGCTTGCAAAGAATTATCCCTACTTACATCCATTAAATCAGTGTACTTAACATTATTGCAAACGTAATGACAATCCGTGTAGCACACACAGTTAAACTAAACTTGTCTAAATCGAGGAAAGAAAGATCAGATTTTTTTAAATGTTAATTTTTTTGTTTGTTTTGTAAACTTTCATTAGTGACATTACATGTTAGATGAATGAAACATGGTCTTATTCCAAGTAAAGTATTTTTCCTCAAAATATATTACTTCTTTGTATAGCTGCTTTTTACACCAAGAGAAAAAAACGCTTCATGCAAAACGAAATCAACTCGAAAAAAACAGTTTGAACAGAGAGAGGTTTGCTTTGCCAATAGAGAAGAAGCCTTTATTTGCCAAAGCAAACGTAAAATCACTTTATCTTCCTTAACGACCCTTTTCATTCATCTTCTTCAATCCAACCGACGGGACACTATGTTTTTGATGAAGGCAGGCAAAAAAAAACAAATCTAATATATAATAATGAAAAAAAGTAAAAATATCTCTCGTTTGCCCATACCATCACCACGAGAAGAACACGAATTACATGTTTTTGTTGAAGAGACAAATGACGCAAAGACGTGGGATGAGAAAGAAAAAAAATATGTTGAAGTGGAGAAGGAAAAAAAGTAAATTTGAAATGAATGTGCTGCTGCTATGTAGGTAGGTACATTAGTTGCATTACTTACATTGCAAACTTTCATATAGTTTTTTTTCTCTTTTTTTTGCTATTACATGAATTAAGGTAGATAACTACATACATATGCTTTCACTTTATAACTTAGCATAGGTATATAATATATTTAGCTAGCTTGGTCATACCAGAATAAACACAAAGTAAACATTTTCATCATCATGAAAAGAGTAAACAGTCGCCATTAAAAACAACGACTATGTGTGTAATGGTAATATTGGCAATATGCAGCATGCCCATTTATTTCTTTCTTCCTTCCATGTAATCATGGACCGTCATCAGCTTTTTTTGCAATTTTATGAATAGTACTACTACCACTAATAATAAAATAGCCAAGTGATATGAATATAAATGAGAAAGTATCATCTGACAATGTTGAAGCACCTTATCATTTCCTTTGAAACTGTGCGTATATTGTTCTCTGTTGTTGTGTAAAAATTGTAAAAAGTGTTGTTGGCTGTTTTCTTGTTTCTTATAATAATGGAGGAGGTGTTTAGAGTTTTCGAGCTTCAGAGCAATATGATATTAATTCTGCTGAGCTCTTGCTTTTTTTCTTGCAACATGGATGACGATGATTTTGGTCGTCGTGTGTAAGTGTATATAGCATAATGGTGTGATTGCTAAAAAAACAAGAGATCGTTTGTTTCCATTTGAAAATAAAGAGAGAGAGAGAGAGAGAGAGATGAAAAAGCATTGCTGAGGATAAAATGGTGAGGGAAATGCAATAGTGGTTATGGAAGCTATAATATTATGGTAGTAGTAGTAGCAGTATTGTGGCGGCAGTTGTGCCGTTGTTGCTGTTTAGAATGTGTGACTGATGATGATGACGATAACTCCACGAGAAGTAATATATACAGCAACGACACAGTGAATGAACTGATAATATTTAAGTATTATTACATACATTTATGTAGTATGTGGTAAACTTTTTGGCTACTTCGTGGCCACAGGGTTCCTCCAACGAATGCCAAATTCACGCGTCAGAAATACTATATAAATTTAAAACTAAAAACTACTTTGAAATCATTGCGACCGAAGCAACTGCGCTTCTGTTGTAAAATGTACTACATACTTTTCTATGAGATTCAAAAAATGAGAATAAGAAATCAAGTTATTATGAAGGACCTTGCCCGCTTTTAAAGCATCACATAATTTTACGTAAGAAAAAAAACTAGAATAGTAAATGCAAGAGGAAAAAAATGTAAAAAGTATGCGTTGTGATCGTTTAAAAAGCTCAAAGTTGGTTTATGATATGGAATTAAAGTATGTTAACATAGATCATTTTGTATTTTGCATGCACATAAAAAAGCTAGAGTAAATATACTAGAATCACTAAATGTTTTCAACACATAGTATGTGGATGGATGTCGTATATATTTATAGAGGAAAAAATGGCTGCTGTATAGCATAGCCATTGAATATATGAGGTGAAAAGTCTGTGAAAGATTGAAAATCCCCTAAGCCATGTGTATTAACGAGGGATCAAATAAGCATTTATTTTGCTTTTTATGTATGTAAGTGGGAAAAAATGCAAAAACTTGTTTTCCAATGAAAGTGGGATATATGAGACAACACACTGCTCATGTGAACTTTAATAGCGTACCCAAAAAAACACTTTGGAGAGATTGCATTCATTTCCGAGCACTCAGTCTTCTCAAAGAACTCACATTGACAAGAATGAAACGGGAAATCAGTGACATAGCAAAGAATACCCAAGCAACTTACAGGATTGAGTGAAATCCAAGTCAGTAGTAGTAGCCAGCTTATAGAGATTTTTGTGGTGCGGAAAGAAGCAAGATTTTTTGCTGTTGCGTAATAATAGCGGACGTGAAGCAACATAAAAATTATAATATACAATTACGGACGGCAGCAACAAAGATGCAGTGTCCTACACAAATTTTACTAAATTCAGTATCCTCAACGGAATCTCCTACATGTCTTCCACTTCCATTGGACAAACTATCACAACACGAGGAATTAATTGCCGAGATCCTCACAAACGTATATACCAACAACATCAATAGCAACACTGCTAAAGTAGTGTCCAAAAACCAAACCAAAAACAACAGCAACAATGTTGCCAATGAAGAAAGGCAAGTGCAAATTAGAAGTGACAAATATCCGATTGAATTAAAGTATGACAACATGATGGGAAGATGCTTGGTGGCCGCAAGAGATATAGAACCTGGAGAAATTTTCCTAAACGACTGGCCACTTCTGTCAGCTCCAAACGCAGAAGATAGTGGAACAACATGCCTTGGTTGCTGTTTGGTAGTGGCAGAATCAGAATTGCAGCCGTGCTTGCGCTGTGGGTGGAAAGTATGCAGTCAAGAGTGTTCAAACGTAAGTCCAAGAAGCCAAGAATTCACGAATGAATGAGTTTTATGGCCTTATGTCTTCTGACGTATTGACTAAAATACATTTTGAACGGTTTATACAGATTTTCATGCTTTCTCTTCTGTTTACTTTTCAAATAGATTCCTCAACACGCTGATTTTGAATGCAAAATTTTTGCACAAGAAAACATTAAGCCGGATTTATCGTCACCGTATAACTTTATTGCTAGTGCAGAGTACATAAAAATTCTTCGATGTTTGCTTTTAAACGATGAAAGCAGCAGTGAGAAAATGGAGAAATGGAAACAGATTCTCTCGCTGGAAGCACACATGGAAATCAGAAAAAATATTGCAAGAGTAAAGTTGATGTCGGGACTTGTTAAACGTTTTGTGCTAAACATATGTAAACTTACCCAGTACGACGAGGACACTATAGACTTTGTTTTGGGAGTTGTTGATGTGAACGCGTTCAGGCATTCCTTTGCTCCGATACCACTTAAGCCAGTAGCTAGCAGTAGCGAAGAAAAGGAAGAACCTGTCCGGTATATAAAATTGGCTAAATAATTGTATCCTCACTTTATGTATTGAGACAAACAAAACATTCTGGTATACCGATCAACTAATATTAACATGACTGTTTCGAATCCAATTTGTAGGAATGCCACATTCCTTTATCCTCAAGCCAGCATGGCCGCACACGGTTGTGTTAGAAATACAGACTGGAAGACGTTGGCTGGAGGTCAATTAGAGATGAGAGCATCAGAAAAGATTCTTAAAGGACAAGTGATATGTCACGCATATGTGGATCTGATGCTCGGCACTCCTGAACGTCGACGGATGCTGCGAGGCTACTTTTACTTTGATTGCACCTGTCTGAGATGCTCCGATCCCACAGAACTCAACACATTTTTTTCCGCACTAAAATGTACCCAATGCAAAACTGGCTACTTGCTCGCAGAAAATCCATTGCAGTATAAATCAAACTGGGTTTGCAACAACGCGGCTGAGTGCAATGAAACGAAATCTTTTCAGTACGAACGGGATCTAGTTCAAAAAATTCTAGCTGAGGAGCAACAGATTTGTGAAACGTCTTCAATGGACACAAATCTAACAATCATTAAAACTTTGATGAAAATTTTGAAACGACACAGAGACATCACCGTCCACCCTAACCACTATCGATTAGTCAGTATTGAGTGTACAATGGTCAGACATTTGCTAAAAATCCAGAATCCAGCGAAGCCAATCATGTTGGAAATGAAAAGGCTGGTAAAGAAATACATGAAACTTTCTGCTGTATTCCATCCTTCATGTGAATAACACTAACTTTTTGATAATATTTTCCATCCTTCATCACAACATACATAACATATAACATACATTGCACTTTACACACAATAAATAAAATTCTCAAAAAATATTATTTTTCCTTTGCTCCACTGATGACTGCAAATTGCCTGGCAGTGTTGTTTAAAATTCTTCCCCTCAAATCCACAATTAGTTGAACACCTAATTTGAAAATATGTAAAGTAACAACAACAACATCTTCAATCAAGCACTTGTGGTCAACTGAAACGTTGGGATTGATTGCACCCACATTTATTTAAATTTATAGTTGCACAGCACAAAACACTTCACTGGTCACTCGTATATCAGTATTAGAGAATTTTGCAAACTTAGGAATTATTAAAGACGCAAGCGCTTACGATAAAGAGTAGTTACAAGTAGGCTCTGAATTGCTTCTACAATTAAATACAAATTAAATTATTAACAACAAGGTTTACTCTTTCGTGATTTTATATGAAATAATGTGATAGTTTGTCTATAAGGTTTAGATTTAGTCAAGAAAATTGTCTACGTAAAATATCGAAAGAGCAGAGCAGTTTCAATATGGTATAGAAGAAAATTGTAACAATTCCCGTGCAATATGAAACAATGAAGGATTGATTGGTTTTTGTTGAAAAGTTGACTAATCACATATTATTATGAAATAAATGCTGGAATTTGGATGTGATTTATATGCACATCATCATCACAATAAAGCAGTATACATATTCATTCAATGTAGTTAGCACTTTTTGTTCTTCATGTTTTTTAACTTCATTTTTATTTTTTTCTATATTCATATGCTGTGAAAGTAGGGAGAAAGTTGAATATCGAAAGATGAAAGAAAAACAATTTACGGAATATAAATAGAATGAAAGGTAGGTGAAATAAAGGAGACTGGAGAAAATGGATATACTGGATAGCAGCAAAGGAGACAGATAAGACAGAAAAGTAGCTAACAAAGGAAAACTGAAAAGGAGTCCGAATGGGAGAGAAGGAAGAAATAAAATTGAAATAAGAACAATCACAAAAGATGAAAAGATCATGTACAAAAATATAGAAAAGATTTGACTCTGATGACTGGCTACACCGTCGCCCCTATTTACAAAATTTAGTCAACTCTGTAAGAAATGGCGTGGTTTGGTGTATTTACAATCTTGGTCAAAGTAGCTTCTCTGACAGCAGGGACTGCAACGGCACTGTAAGTAATAGCAGGGACAGCCAATGGAGCAGCAGCGATAACTCCACGCTTTCTCCTAGACTGTGGCTTGTCAGCGTCAGCCTTGTCAGCTTCGGCATTTCTAGCAATGGCTTCTTGAACGAGCTTGGCGTGAGCAGCCTTGGCTTGCTTAACATCCTCAGTGTCTTCTACTGGGAGTGGTGCAACAAGTGCGACGGGTTCTGGTGCTGGTGGTGCTGTGGGGGCAATGGGAAGAGCATTACTGGCGACACGGAAACCAGCGCCATCGGCAATGTAGTTGACTCTGATTTCCTTGCCCTACAATTTCAAAATACAAAAATGCATTGAAGAGGCAAAATGAGAGTTGGCAAAAAACGCTAAATAAATATACAAACAGGTTTATAGTAATTAATTACATCAGGGTTGATGTAGGCGTAACTTCCAGCAACATTTCCAAAACTCTAAAAACAAAAATAATATTTTAAGTTTTGAGTAGCTATGAAATTAAATTTCAAGTAGTAAGAATTCAAAATACTTTCGTACGTCTCTAACGGCGGCATGGGCATTGCCAGCGTGAGCATGACCGAAACTAGCTTGGCCAAGTTCGTCCTGGGAATGGTACTAAAAAGTATTTTTAAAAAGCATTTTGATTTTGAGTAATCTTTCTTCATAAAAATCTGCAAATTTCACAAAGTTTCATACTTGGGTCTTTGTAACTGCTGGAGCAATGACAGCAGGAGCACTGTATGTAATGGCTGGAGCGCTGTATGTAACAGCAGGAGCTCCAGCAATGGTCAATCCTTGCAATCCGGAAAGAACAATTTGTCCTGCTGAAGCAGAGGCCAAAACGGCTGCCAAAACGACCTTGAAAAATAAATTATCAAAGTACAAAACCGAATTCAGTACAGTTTTCATTTTAAAACATGATAAATTGGAAACGTAGTAATACTTACGAAGGCTTTCATGATGATGAGTTTTGTGGGTTGCTATTACTTTGTGCTACTGATTGTTCACTAATGTGACTGATGACTATTCTCAACTTGCAGCAAGCTTTTATATGGTTTGATAGATTTAGGCAGACAGGGATGATCACCATTTTCCTTAAACGACAGTCCAGACCATGTACTTGCCTCTCATTTATTATTGCATTACTATTTGTCATGTAATATGATAAAGTACATCGCCTTTTGCCATCAGCAAATAGCAAATACCATTCGTCAGTAATATCATCAATTAAACCTCTTGGAAAATACACCACTCCAATTGCCTTTTAATGCTTTAAGGAAGAAATCATCTTTGTTGTTATTATTATGATAATACTTAGAAGAAGATATTTTTTATATGTGCTATTATTTAGCTCAGCTTCTCACTGCTCTACTAAGAACAAACGACTGCAAACGGTATAGTATAACCAGGTCCACCCTAAAAATTATTATCTCACACCTTGTCCACATGTATAAATACTATGTATATCTTCAGCGTTTTATCTCTATCTCTCTCTCTCTCTAGCCTGGCTTATAAGATGACCATGCCATTCCACAACAACAACGTAGTTTCCAAAAAATCTTTTTTGATCATCGCCTGAATAGATGACCACTTTGCGCTTTTTAATCATGGAAAGATTATATGACGGCGACAAGGAACTGGATAATATCCCACCCAAAAAGAAATGATTCCCAAATTTTTAAAAGCGTTAAACAAGATTTCACAAATGACATTTCCTAATAAAAATTGCTTAATTTTTTAACTTAAAATACAAAACTTTAATTCTGTACACAGCCCACTTTATTTTTTTTAAACAACCTGAATGGGACACTGGACACTATGTATTGACTGAGTTTAAATCCGCATTTTTTCGTTTTCTTCGTGCAGTTTTACGGGCTTAAATTAATCGGATTGAAATGCGCTTTTATAGCTCTCATTTTAGAAAAGTATTGCCAATCGATTTCGTTATTCATTTTACGAGGAAAAAATGAAATTGGTCTACTTTGTCAGAAGAAAAAAGAATGGATATGTAACAAAGATTACCAAACAAAAAATAGATTAATTCGGTGCTGAACAATTGTTCGAAGAATACTTTGTCGCTCGTAAAATCCTAGGGGGCTGAATAATAGCTGGAATCGAAAAAAACACTTCATCAAATTTTAATGAATTCATGCACACTGTGTTAGACGATGGTTAGACGTATTTAAATCCTGTAAATAGGTACATCGATTGACAAAAAAGTAAACCACTTTTCATCAGTATTTGAGCATTACAAACATGCATTATTCGCTTTGACTTGTGAGCAATGGATACGACAAAAGTAAAATGAATTTACGTAACCAATAATTTTTAGTTATAAAAAAATTCATTCATAAAGCTATTTTTGTCTTTTCGTCCTACAGCTACAGACGTAGAAATAAAAATATATAGATAGGTAATAGAGGCAGTCCTTTTTTGTTCTTGAGTCCATTAATTGTGATGCCGAGTGCAACTTGCATCTTTACAAACTCAGACATATACCTAATTGTAAACATTATAGACACTGACATTGACATTGAACTACACCTTTTGAACTGAATTTAATTTACATTGTTGGTGTGGTTTTTTAGTCCTACCCTACGCATCAACTCAGCAATTGTTTTATATTTTTAACACGGCTACACTCTTCTTAATAATATGGACAATTTATTTATTGACTGAAGCGATTCCAGGTTAATTAATGATCAGTACGATTAATGATCATAGACAAGATATCATTTGTCAACTTCCAACATCATTCCTTACGCTATTCCTTAATGGAAAATAGTCGTTGAAGAAGATAGTGCGTGATAATAATAATGACGAGCTATAGAGTGTAAAAAAATAAGCAAAAAATATGCGTAGCTAGTAGATTTTTGTTGATAGAAAAAAAACTTGTAGCATTAGATGACATGCCAGACGATGCAAAAGTTGTCAACATGCTTTACGACAGCCTCTTCAGTGTTGTATTTGCGTGGTCGACATACTGATTCTTGATCCATCTTCCATGATCGTAAACTGTACATTATTAGCCAAGCTTCTGCCTCTGCGGGAAATAAAAAATCTAAAATCATCCAACTGCTCCGTGATCATCATCAGATATTCCGATATTTTTTGTATCAATAAATATCGTGCAGTTTATGAAGCAAAAAGTAAATAATATTAAAACATAAGTATGTGCAAACATTTTTACTGTTCTGTTTGTACTAGTCATGTAGCTTATTATGATTATAAGTTCTGCATAATAAGTATTTTATCAAAATAAATACTTAATTAGGGTGGGTCGGGAGTTTGAACTTAAACTAAGCGATTTCGTGACATTATATTTTCTGAAGAAAATCACATAGTAGTGATGTGATGATAGCGGTGGATATAGGTAATCAGTCAGCACAAATTATTTCTTGACAACTTCAAATTCAGTTAGACAAGTAGGTAGTGTTATAATGACTCAATTATATTATTGTATTCTTGATACAGGTACATACTTGACAAATGAGTACTCACCAAACGCGTCTGTGTGACGCTAAGGTAGATGCAGAATAGGTACAGGTACTGCAACATTATTACTTCTTTTTTTGCCTACGCAATTTATCATGCAAGCTAGTAGGATGGTGTAAGAGATAGCGTTAAATAATTTATTTAGATTTCTTCTGCTGCTTCCTCATCTCATCTATTCGGTTGTTTGTTGGAGTTATTATTTTGATAGGCATTTTATACTAAGCTGATAACCGCGCCTTTTTATAAACATGATGGATGGAATTTAGGCCTAAAAGGATTTTAGAGTAAAAGATTTCATATAAAATTACTGTAGATTGCGCATCTAGCCGTGACCTTATAAGCCATTGTATAAGTTGAAAAATATTCTCCTGTAAAGCTAAAGGAATTTTGATGCATCACACTGGTAGCCATTGATCTTTAATCTACATTTTTAAGTAGTTAGTTTTAATGTGTAAATCTTTCCTGGCCCTAACTGATGCTAATTGGTTTCAATGTGACACATTTACATGTACGCATCCCTAATCAACATTTTATAGGCTTGTCCCTACACGTTTTTTACGACAGTGCTGGCAAGATAACATGGTTAACTCCCCACACGCCCGACCCGTATAAATATCTTATTAAAATTAGTGAATTATATTCGTAGCTCGTTTGAAAAAAGAACCCATTAAAATCAATTTATAAAGGAGCATCTGAACATTAACATCACTGCTAGTCTTTATGAGTGGTTTAATTTTTTTTATACATAGCTACTACATATCATGCAAACAGAAGCTTCAACAAAGGTGTATATATTGAAGTTATTATGGCACGATAATATTTTTAAGATCATAAATGAATCTATTATTATTTTAAAATTAATTATGTATGCGTGGCATCTCTTAGTATAGCTATTCTGTTTATTTAACGGCAAACTTTATCATTGCTGACATGTTTATTGATTCAGCTCGATGAATTATTGGGAGATTGTTCTGCATGCTTTTTGTATAAGTGAACTTGAGCTGTAATTTAACATATTGTGTTACATTTTTTAGTGATAGCAGGAACTGCCCACGAAATATAGCAGTTCAGTTTTCTTGACGGGATAATATTTTGATATCTATCTGAATGACAGAGATAAGGTACAAAAAGCTGTAAAAAATTATGCATGTTTCTGCTCAGTGATGCAAAATATGAAATGTGAAAACGGAAAAATTAAATTTTTTCCAGCAACAATCATCATATGCTATTAAAGGAATTGGGTGGTGACGAGAAGGACTGTTAAAAACTCATATTTTTCGTATTATATTTTTAACGTTTTTTGTCTAAGCTTCCCTGTTGTATGTACATCAACTTGGACTGTATAATGTAAAGATTGCACATGGACGGTTTGGTTAACGCGCAGTAAACAGAGAATTACTTGCTCTGGCCCGCTGCCTGCTCAGGTACTGCTTTGAAGGAGCAACTGCAATTTGTTTATGAATGAGTTGAGTAGCTGGCAACTCGTATGTTGCTGTCATTGGTCGTCGCTCCATTGACGTTGACACTGGAAGTCTTGCCGAGTATGATGGATTGCGAACAGTTGGTCGTCGTGATGCCTGATTAATTTGAGACAAGCGTCTTGGTGTATCACTACATTTAAAAAGTGGTGGAACCTCTTGTTCATCCAATGGATAGATTCTGGTAGGCACAAGCTGTAAGAAATTTTGGAAATTCGCCTATTTGTATATTTTAAGGATCCATATTAAATATGTGTACATATTTGAAAGATCAAATTAGATAACCTCTTTAATTTCCTGTGCTGTCACAACCTCTCGATTGTGGATTTTCATAAGAGCCTCTTTATATTTTCGCATTTTTGTTATAAATTCAATATTTTCTTTGATGTAATGGTGACCAGACTCCTCCATGCATTCCAAAATACTCTTTTTCCGAGCTGAACGACTACCAGAAATTGTTGGTGCGTCACTTTTGTTGTTATTGAAGTGGCTGTTATGATTTTCTTTTCGTTTGTGCGAATTACTGTTTCTCTGCTTTTCTTCCAATGTCTGAGCGTCTTCATTTTTAAGGGTCTGGGTAGGTGTTGACGTGTCATATGAGCTATCTAAACAAACCTGGAGATTTTCAAGAGCTTTTTCGTATTCCTCAACATCCGAATCGTCACTCACGACATCAACATTAAGTTTATAAGATCTTGGTAGTGGATTTGGGGGGCAACTAACATTAACATGGAATTTTCCAACCATTTTTCTCTGCTTCTGCATTCCTATGCGATTAGTTTATTTATCAGCAAGATATTGCACACGTACTTAATAAGTATGAACATTGTGCAATATTTTTTATAATTCATTATTTGCTACCTTGCAGTTTTTGAAGTAGTTCATTTGACGCTTTCCATAGTTCATCGTCAATAATGTGCACATTTTTATCAATTTTTTCATCTGGCATGCCAGTGGATTCTGTTCCTCCTCCAAGAGCATCGTTCATTTTATTGGTCCATTCGTGTATATGATCATCCAGTTTTACAATGTCATCCGTTTCTTTAATAAGCGTCTCCAGCTCAAGTTCACTTCGTTGTGAGAAATTTTGCATGCCTTCAAAAAACGGAACCTCAAGATTTTGCAAATCTTGATCGCGGATAAAATCCCCAGAAGCCATATCTTTGTTTGGTTCATTGTCGGAACTTAATACAAGGTCGTAAATACCAAATAGCATGTTTACTTTATCCTCATCAATTTCAGGGGCAGCATAAGTTTCATAAGGTTTAGAACCATTGTTGGAAATTCCTATGGTCAGTGGTTTACATCGGGGTCTAGACAAGGATTGTCGTTCTCCAGGTACTACGTTACTTGGAGTGGGCGCAGCTCGCCTATGACTTCTCGCTGATTTCAAACTCCTGGACACAGAATGATGAGGATTGATGTCATTCATTTTAAGAGTATTACGAATTTGATCCAGGCAATTTGAAGGTTTCGACTCATTGTAGTCATTACGTCCACATAATCCTCCTTCATTCCTTCTTTTTTCGCTTCTTTCCATAGACTTTTGAAACCGCGAGTTTAGTGCAGATATATAAGCGCTTTTAATAGACTCGGAACACGAATGTATTAAATTATCAATTTGTTGGTCAATAAAGTTGTTAGGCTGTGCGCTAATGAAGGAGGATGAACATTGAGGACATTGATGAGACATTTCAGAATGGAGCAAATCCAAGCAGTAGTTGCAATAGTGGTGCCCACAAGAAAGTGTAACGCACTACACACAGGAACAATCAATCGTAATGGCAATATAAGAAAGAGCATTGAGATGCAAGACATTAAACAAATTGTAGCTGAAGACGGTTAATAAGATGTTAACAAACCTGAATCAAAATGCTGTTACAAATTTTGCAAGAAAAGTTTTCACAAGCATATTGCAAAATTTGCCGATCTTTTGTTGTCATTTTCAAAGCCATTCTCGAAGACAGTGTTTGGGATAAAAAGCTGCTTAAAGTGCTGTTATTTTCATTCAAAACTTTGACGATTGATTGTTAAAAGTATGCACTTGTAATATGAACGAATAGATGCAGAGGTAATAATAAAATTGATTTACATAAATGCTTTAAAAACCATGTCAAGTGAGCAATATTCCTTTAAAAATCATGAATAATTTATTGAATCTTGTTTACACAGCTAATATAAAACTTGGATGTAAAAATTAAAAAACAAAAAGGTAGTACACATTGAAAATTTATTTCTTGTTTATATAAATTTTGTTTCCAGCACACTTGTAAATTACATTTTGAAACGTGAAAACTGTGACTAGAATAAGTAAATAGTAGATAGGAAAGTTTAACAAATGGCGCGTGCTAATCGTCGCCTCCGACTTGCGGTAGAAGCAACTTCCATGAATATAAGAATCCAATGGCAAGACCAACAGGAACTGACATAATGCCAATGGTGATTGCCAACAAGGGAAGTATCACAAAATATATTACATAAAATTCGTAATCCTGCGCACCGATTCCAAATTGGTCTAAAATTTGTATCAATGGATTTTGAGTAAACAATGCCACAGCCTCTTCCGGATATGGATCACCCAGTTTAAAGCTAAAACTTTGTGATGTGTCGATACAAAATGCTAGGAGCACTGAAATACTTATGAAACAGTTAATGAATGGCCACCTCATTGAAAGTTTATTAAGAAAAAAATTTGGGGTACACATTTTTGAAACAATAATTTAGTACAAAAGAACTAAATTTATCTTCTGAAACGATCATTCAATCACCCACTCCAAACTATATCTGAACGAACTTGTTCCGAATTCAACTGACAGTATGACATACATATCAAAATGTGAACTTTTAAAATGGATTAATATCATTTGAAAAGGATTACCGTTAAAATTTTCGCTAATGAAAGTAATTTTTTGTGCAAATAGACTTATGCAGCCAACCTGGCCGAGATTTTACGGCGGAATTTAGGCACAGGTATAAGCCTATCGCTTACATTTCTACGTTACATACTTTTTCACCAAGTAGAACGGTTAATCCACAATGTTCTTTGTTGCATGCAATTTTACTTTTATGAGAAATGAGCATTAATATTTAATTTTAAAAGTTTACAATAAATTATTTTTGTATAAAAACATGGTGAAAGCATTTGACCATTTGATTATAAATAATCAAGTATGAATTGTTTGGTGCTTACATTAAACATATTTTTCCACAGTATTCATTCATACTTGTGCCAATAAATACTTTGGCATAAATACATCAGCTTTTATTTCTGTCTAGTGCATATTTGCAGGAGGAAATACCTATATGAATTATTGATACACACAGACCTGTATGAATCCAGCAATAAAACCACAAAATAATTAATGTCAACTCAATATGTTTTGCTCATTCCATGAAACCAAGTATTTACATATGGGTATTTATACCTGTACATTGTACATATTATGAACACTTCATCTGAAAAGCTAGTATTTTGTACATTACTATCACACAATCTTTTCGGTAAACGCAGGTGACGACAGCTCACAAGCAACCGACACCAAACCACAATGAAGTTTCTGTCCTCTGTACTTTCGCTGAGAAACTCTGAATGAATGAGATCATTGGGTACGGGTACATAAGCAGTGACACAATCGTGAGTTTGCATTGCTGGAAATTTCTCGGAAGTGATGTATTTATTTGTACATCACCACAAATGATATACGTAGCTTCATTGCTTCCGACGAAAAATAACAAAAAATCATTACTCGTAGTCTGTTTCCATTTCACAAACACGCCTTTCTTTACAACTGTCAGTCAAAGCAAAGCTACATAATGTACATACGCATATATAATATAGCTTACCAAATAAAAATATCATAGTTCCGTGGCAGATTTCTAGTACCATATTATTAGACTTTCCAAATAATATAATTTATTATATCACGATGCGTTGCATCCGGTGGACACAACGATATTTGTGCTGATGAAGAACAGCAGCAGCAACCATACCAGCAAAAGCTATTAAACAACAAGGTATTGCAAAGCGGTATTGTTCTTTTACGTGTATTCTGCATTACACGACAATGATCTAATATGAAACGCAAAACACTCACACAACAAGCCATAGGATTTTAAAAACTCTTCTTCTCAACCTTCTTTTTGTTTTGAAAAAAAAACGCAACCATATTATGCATACACAAATTCTGTTCATTCACATATTCACATTATTATTACATTAGACATTTCTTCGTTTTCCTAGCTAACAATGCAAAAAGGATGATGAGGGAACCGAGAACGGAGTAGTAAAAATTGTATTAATATCCTTCTGTCCCGTCCTCCGTGGTAGTGGTAATGCAAGCAAAAATATAATGCCTACCTAGCTGTTTTCCTATTATACAGCTTGGTTGGAGATAGAATTGAACTAAAAGAACCCATCCGTCGTACTCGTTGTATGTATAAACTGTATGCATGGCAGTAGATAAAGATGATAAGTCTTTCTGGCTCTGGCTGTTGTGTGTGTGATGTGATGAGATCACCTTTTTAAGATGAAAGACCGACTCCATCCCATAATAATCATTACCATTACCTTAAAGCGAAATCCATAGGAATAATATAGGTATATACACCTATACACATGCATATAACATGACGATGATTACGTTGAAAATTGGAAAGCCGAAACGAAAGGATGATGGTAATAAAATGCACTACTGGCACTGGTCCTATAAAAAACGAAGCTAAAATGTTCAGGATTATATACATTCGATTCGTTTCTCTTCTCTTCATACCACCAGCAAACCAAGTGGGGGGAACAATGATACAAAAATGTTATAATGAGAAAAGAGAAAAAAGTAAAGCGTTTTTTGAGCAATATTCATTCAATGCATTATTGGGATTGGGCAGGGAAAGCAAAAAACGAAGACGTAAAACATAAAGTAAAGTATGTATGTATATATATATGGATGGAGATACAACACAACAATAATCTGCTCACACATCTCATATCTTTTTATACCTTATTCTCTTATTCTAAAAACTTTTTTTCTACAATGGCAGGCACCACTTTACTCACTACTGCCAATGCATGTATATTAAATTGCATACAAAACAACACTAATATATAGCAGCAGAAGCTTAATAATAAAGCATACGACAAGTTAAACCAATTTTTTTATAGTACACAAGCTCAAAGCTTATAGGAAACAAGTAAACATTGTGTAGACGACAGAGGAAGCCTCTAAGCCTTTTCCTTCCACCACACAATATTATTGCTATTTGCCTATTATTACTCATATAAGAAGAAACTATTTTATATTAAGAAAATGGTCAAAAACTCTTCATCCCTCCTTCTCTATGATTTCCAGATTTTCTTATTTAACTTGCTACTACTACTTTTAGTTGTTGTGTACTTGTGTTGATTTGCAATTGCATGATCTGTGTGAAAAAGGTGTATTATATATATTTATATTATTAGTAGTAAGTAATATTTGTTCGTATTAATCAAATCAACATCATCATTATTATCATCATGCCTTGTAAACTTTTACTGCTACAATTTGACCATTAAAACCTGCTACGGCTCCGCTACCTAGAATATATACACACAAGACGCGTTAATAGGTAATAAAGGTACAACTTAATAATATTTTTACATGTAAAAAAATACTTGTAATGCAGAAAAACGCAGGAGAAATGACACGGCAAAGTTAAAGCGCAACTGTCCTTTTAAAAATGAGAAATTATTACTGAGAACTAGTCATGCTAATGATGATGATAATGATGACGCTCTTGTTGTTGTTGTTGTTGTGTGATGTAATAGGTGTAATGTAATAATGCAGGCATATAGGCATACTTACGTATTACTACGAACAAAATGCATCATCGGCAATAGGCACTCAAATTGCATTAATGCAATGCAAATGCATTAAAGTAAAATTAGTGTTGTAGCAAAATGTAATTTAGATTAGCATTGTTTTACCATCATCATTATCATGCTGCTACTCCTGCTACGCTGCAAAACTATGCACATCTAAATTTGTGGCGGTTATTTTTTATCGTGTATATTATACACATATATACGCAATAATTATAATATGCTGTGAGATAAATGTACCACAAAGTTATTCCTCATGAGTGCGTATAATGTGTGTGTACGTGTTATCAAAAAACGATAAGCAAAATTTTGTTTATATTTTCGACTTACATAATACATGAGTGCGTCTTAAGCGTAAGGCAGGGATTTAGAACATGTTTAAAAAAATATTACATGTTTTTGTACAAAATAATATTTATACAAAATTGTGACGTAGTAGTAGTAGTCGTAGTGTTTGCATGATGACAAATGACATAAAAGAGAAATGAGAGAGAAAAGTTGATTACGCGAAAGCCATGTTTGTTTTTAAAATAGTTGTATTATAGTCACAATAGGAAATATACCTAGTGGAGTTGATCTGATTTGCAAACTATGCCCATGCAAAATTGCATGCATGGTATTACCTTCCTTCATTGATCTATTTACACAAAACTAGTTTTAATTGGATGGACACGGTGCAGTGGCAAGTGAACTTGTGAGACAGTTTTTTAAAAAAAATTCTATTTTTATAAGCACACCCAGTTAAACATGTTCTCTCTTATGTTTCTAATATTCCTGAGTAATTTTTTTCACATTTTTTTGTACTATGTAAAACTGGGAGAAATTAATATCTTATGCATTACTTGTTAGTTAAGACGTCGCTGATATGTTAAATTGTTTAGTTTATTTTATACTTT
>JAHZMT010005310.1:0-22063 GCA_027743785.1 Sinhomidia bicolor
AAAACATAATATAATTTTTTGTGTAAAAATTTCTTCAGATTTACACTATAATCGTATGTTCGTCGGAAACTTTCAAAATATTTTTTCGAAGTATATAAAACACAATATAATTTTTTGTGTAAAAATTTCTTCAGATTTACACTATAATCTTATGTTCGTCGGAAAACTTTCAAAATATTTTTTCGAAGTATATAAAACATAATATAATTTTTTGTGTAATAACTTCTTCAGATTTACACTATAATCTTAAATTCATGAGGAAACTTTATAGCTGTTGGTGACAATTGACGACTGGCACATCCGTGCCCTGCGACACTCCTCTATTTATACTCTGGCAAAAGGCCAGATTGTTTAAATTCATTATTAAAACAATGAGCCATTAACAACAAAAGTTGACGACTAATTGTCCTAATGAAATATAAAAGTAAATATTTAGACATTACAAAAGACATTGTTTTTCTAAATTACCAATTCATCTAGTTCTCAGTAATGAATGACAGCTTACCCTGCTTGTGACAATAAAAAGCGAAAGTATAAAAAGGACTGAGCTGATCCATTTTTCCTCCACAACGAAAAGTCAACTCGAAGAAAAAAACGGTTAAAGCTGATATTCCACTACAATCAATTTTGTAGGATTTTTATATGTATTAATATATTAAAGACATTGAGTCTTTCTTTAAATATAAAAGTTAAACCAACACAATGGAGTTTTAAAAATAAAATTTGAGCTGAAATAGACGGATGGAAATGATTTATAAATTGCAATGGAGAAGTGTCAGTTAATTTTGAATAATTATGAAAAAATAGCTATTGCTAAAAAAATTGTTGAGTATCAAATTAAACTAAATCATTGAATAATTAGACAAGCTGTGTCGTTGGTTGCAGCTGTTCATCAACATGGTTTTAATAGTTAAATGAACAAAAATGCAAGCTGACCTACTTTTTTTAATAACTGCAATATAATTAAAGCATTGTTTAATAAAAAGATTTTTGTTTTTTAAAAGAATAATTACATAACGTATCTTCTGAGTAAATGTGATTTTATAGACAATGGAAAAACTACGGAAAACCAACTGGTCTAAAAACTAAATAAAAATAAATGAGTTAATTTAGTTTTGTGTACGTACAGGTAATTAAAGATTTATAAATGTATTTATTTATTTTTTGTACATTACTTTAATCCTCATTAATTGAAACATTGATAACACAACTAGGTATTTTCATTTCAAACATTTTTTGCACATTGGCATTTCCCCCAACCACACAGACAATAATTTTGCATGAATACTTGAGCGCTCTTTAATGCTGCTAAATAAAACATTCTTCAAATGTATTACGATACAATGGCATTTGATGAAGAGAGACAATAATATCATTTATTTGTTGATTTTAAATAAATTTCATGCCTTAAATTATAATAATTTATATAAGAATGTGTCAAAACCTGAATTCTAATCTCAACGATTAAGTTTTGAGGTAATGGAACTTGAAATCGTGACTAGCTTTAGCAGCAGCAGCAGCAAAAGAGCAGTATAGCTTGAAAAACATCAGCAGCAGCATCAACCCTCCACAGAAGCAACAAGCCTATCTGCATACCAAGGAAACGAGCGACTTCTCTCTCTCTTTTCGGTTGCAACTTTTCTCGTTGACTCGCTGAGAGAATGGGAGAAAACAAAAAGTTAATCATCATCATCATCAGCCCATTTAACATGCAAGAAAGAAAAAAAAGAAGAATAAGGGAACCGTGCTCAATAGGTATACTATCAAGTTTAACTGAACATAATAATAATACTACAATAATAATAATAAATAATAATGATAAAATAAAATACAATGATGATAAAAGGTGTACAGAAGTACTCTTCATTCACCTTACCTGCCTACCTACCTGCCTGTTGTGTCTTGTCTGGCCTTCCTGCTTAACGAAAATATTCAAATATTTCTTTCTCCTCAATTTTGCAAATAAAATGATATGCTTCTTCTTCTTCTTCACACGCACAAGTTTCATCACTACAGCAGCATCAGCAGCATCAACCTCTTTTGATCTTGAATTCCGCTACAATAATGACTGAAATACTGTTAGGATGATAGGAATAAGGAAAATTGAAAATGCACAATATTACATCATGGCATCTGACATCCTACTTTGCTGACTGCTTCAACAGCAGCGGCGTGATGATGAACGAACATAAATATTACATGGGGCATTTTTCTATTTAAAAATATGTAGAAATAAGAAACTCCTCTGCAAAATTAATAGGCATTTACTACACAACAATTTTATGCCATGGTATTCATTTTTTTATAATTAGAACGGGTTACTTGCGAATTGCAAATTAAACAATGCATTTTTAATTTAAAATTTTTGAGCAGTATAAGACATGCGCTATTATGATGAGTTGCCATGGTTGACATCTTATAATTGTGGAATGGTGGGTATTGAAAAAAATAAAGGCTTAAGGATTTTTAAAAAAAGCAGCAAGATAAAAGCAATGCTTAAACAATATACCACTTGAGCTAGCATTGAAAAATAACAATTTATAGAAACTGCTTTTTCTCTTATCTTTAAATTAATGGGTAAAAAGTTGTGAGCAATGAATCTTAATTACTAGTGCACTTGTGTTATGCTTATACAAGAATAAAAAAATGTCAAGTTTTTTTTGTTTTATTTAATTGCATTAAGCACGCTAACTGGGAAATGATCATAAATGCGCAGCCAAATACAGTATAATAAGACAGCAAATTTAATATGAACTATGAACGCAGTAACGTAGAAACAGCTTCAAAACCCACTCATTCCATATGTTCTATCAATGTACATATGACATCGAATTATGCACCCGTTCCTCATTCCTTCCATCCAAACAAGAGTAACAATGTGAAAACAAAGTAAAATCGACTGGTATATATTCACTTCTACCATGTTATTTCAAAAACTTTCAATGGACAGACAGACAAAGATGCCAAATTCCAAACACTGTATTATATGCTTTGATTATTTGTGAAGACGTTGGCGCAAAAATAAATGCTATCAGCTACGAAAAATTGGAAAAAAATAAAAAAGAACACCCCAGTAAAAAGGACATCACCTAACCCATGTTGCAACAACAATGGGTTAACCAACTCTTTTGTAGCTAAATTAAAACACGTTTGGAGGAGGAAAGTACATGCTACGTTCAACAACGTGAATAAAAATATTCGCAATTTCCAGTAGACAGAAGAATGCTTTTAACGAAATGATGATAACACTGACCATAACCTGTCAAACATCTTTTCATGGGATGCTGGGTATATTATAATCTGTAATAATATGAAAGAAAACTGAGAGGCAGCAGCAGCAGCAGCATACTGTGTAAATATCCTCCGCATGATTGTGCGACTCGATATTATTACGATTCTTTTGTTCTGCTCTTTTGATTATTAGAAAACTTATGCAATTTTATGCAGTTATTTATTTACTTACCTACCTATTCTATTCCACTCCATTTATTCTTTATTCGTATTATTATTATTATCATATAAATGCCTATTCTAGTTCTCACTTTTTTGAGAATGCTGTATAGAATGAGTTAATCGTAAATTATATGGTGCGTCAGATAACGCGCTGGTAACAATAGAGAGGGAGAGAAAGAGTAGGTATGTGTGTTGGTTGCTTCTCCCTCATCTACTACGATGACTTGTTACTTACTCACTTACTCCTACATAAACAATATAAATACAATAGAGACGACACTGTTCGTGTCAAAACTAAGCATTGTTGTCTTTTCATACTTTTTTGAATTGTACACACACACAGTTCTTTTTTGCCATTTGTTACAGTAAAAATGACGAAGAAGAGAAAAGAAAGAAATGTAAGAATGATATGATATCTCATATCATTTTTCATATGTCATGTAATAACACTGCTTTGTTTACAGGATGGTTAATTATTTTAAGCTATTTTTTGAATTTTTGCTTGATAATAATTGGACACTGTAACAATCGTGTACTGTAAATTTTCTTGAACAAGTGTTACTTATTACTTTTATTGGGCAGAACCACTATCATTATTATTATTCAATTCATTCACTTCTCTTTCTTTTGTTTTGAACGAAATTAAATCATTTTTGACTGATTTAGTGGAGGATCCTCTTGCTAACAAAATGCTTTTAAGTTGTACGCAATTAATTTTGTGCATCCTCATTTTTTTGTAAATACAATAATCTGTTTACTGTTCGAAATAACAGCACACCTGTATCATTGAGAAATCTTAATTACTTTTTTGTATGCAGTTTTTTTCACAAGACAGGTCACTTGAAAGTTTATGCAATGTTTCCACTAGCAAATCACTACGTGTAGTTGCATTTATCAGTTCTTTTGTTTCAAATTGCTTTATTTGGTATCGATAACTAAATGACAATTTATTGTTTTATATTTTCGGCGAGGCAATATCCAAAAATTGCTTAAGTATTAACATACCTACTACATCATACTGCTTTTTGTTAAAACAGAGCAGTGCAGTTCGATGTGAAAACAGCAAGGGAGGAAATAAAATTTTGATTTTTTTTGAAGCTGCGTTCGTCTGGTTGATAAGGATTTCTGATTTATCACTTTACCACATACTGAAAGTCATAAAACACAATTAAGAAAAATGCAACCTGACAACTCATGGTATTGTTCAAACACCTCATTTGTAACGAATTAGTATGATTTCCTTTTTCTTTGCAGTCAGGAAAGTTCAACGTTCAACTATTATTGACAATTTATGCGTTGAAAATGTGAAAGGAATAAAACTTGTGCTGCCCTGTTTGAATCTGTAGACTTACTAGAGTAGCAATGTGCTGTGAAAGGACGACAAGGTAATATTATCGATTGCTAGATGGCAGAAGTATGCTTTGTTCGCTATCATTGGTTGCAGCGCTTTGTTCACACGGAACGAGGTACACGTAGTCGGCAGCCGGTCAAACAAACTTGCTAGATAATACTGCGTTATTGGTAAATCGGCAAACAAAATTTCAATATGCTGTTATGCATTTTAAATAAAACTAACTATTTCCATCGTTGCCCCGTTCTTTCACATGGGGAATGCCGTTTATATTTTGTCTATTTGGTTTGTTGCCCACACTGAAATGTTGCTTTTAAAAGTACAAAACACATAAACTGAAAGAAAATAGAGGAAATCATGAAGCAGGTTTAAATAGTTGTAGTTGTAGCGTTTATTTAGCAAATAGCGCAAGTAATTATGTATGACAGGACTGTATTGATTGAAAAATTCAATACTAGTGATGACAATCGTACAAGTTAAGTCAAAATGGAGTTGTGCAATCCGGATACCAAACAAATCATTGCATTACACAGGTTTTTAGGTGTTGGGGCAAATTGAGATTACATTTATGAACTTGAAATACACACATAGTGTAGGAATGTCGTCCCTCAGGAATATTTTAATGTGTTTCGAAGTAATCAATTCTTTGCTGCAGCATATAAGTAAGATTTTATTCGAAGAAATAATATCATTTTTATCATTTTATTGCGTAGTTTGTACTTGTGAGTGAACATAACAATAGGATTTTTCATGAAATGGAAACACATGCGAGGAATGAAAAGATGCGAGTAATTAGAAAGTAACCGATGATAATTATCAAAAAGGCTGATTTCTTTTATTGTTTGCTTATTTGGTGGGAACAACAATGGAATGTAGCTTCCATGAAATATTATATTATTATTATTATTATATTATTATTATTATTACTATTACTATGTAGTACATTACATCAGATACAGTTTTACATTCATACTCATACACACTCTCGTAAAACACCCCGAAAAGCCTTTGGCATATCAAGATCCTAATATATTAAAAATAATGATAATAATAATAATGTTATATTATATGACACACTGTACAGTTGTATAAACTTTTGAGTAGTGTATAAGAATATTATTATTACTATTTACTTAAAAACTAGCTGTGAATAGAACAAAAGTTTCCAAATGTAAGATGAACAGCCATAATAGCTACATACCTACTTACACATGCATTTATATACCTACATATGTACGCTTTTAAAAACTTGTATATCGCAAGGTACAGATTAAAAACGGTTAAATTGTAAACTTTAACTACTACCTTGTTCTAAAAAATATTTGGCCATCCTTATTCTTATTGTTTTAGCAGTAGAGGGAAAAGCACATTTGGTGTTTACTGGATTTTGTCACAAACAAATCAACGTTTAAAACTCGTGACAAACGTGATGAAGTTTTAAAACAAAAAAAAGTTTAAATGTAGAAACAATTATTGATGTATTTATTTTATTTTATTTTTTATTTATTTATCTTTAAAATATAATTTAGTTCAATGTTCCATACACAACACATACCATTACTCCTATATACTATACTGTGTATAGATAGACGCTATAAAATTACTGTAAAAGAGGTCTGTGTAAACTGTAAATTATAAAAATGAGTCATTTTGTGTTAAATTACTTAAGAGATTACGTGAACAGGAGAAGACCACTTATACATTTGCGATCTTTTTATTTTTAAAAAACATTTTTTTCTCGGTAAGAATCGGAAAACATGAAATTCAATGCTTTATGAAATCGTTACAAACTAAAAAAATCAGAACTGAAAAATCTTTGTCATTGATATCAAAAGAAAATATGATGCATGTGTATATTTGTAAACACACACGGAAAGTTTCCTTTTAAAAACCTCCAAAACAGAACACCGTGTACATAATATAAACTTTTCCTTATTGTTAGAATTATTGTTATTATCATTACAACAATTACTTCGTAGCTAAAATGAAACGCTGAGAATTTACAATATGTTTTCATTTATTTTTGTTTAATTATTACAAAATAAAAATATGCTGATTAAAATTACGGCTAATACTACTACTAGCACTAATACTATATACTATTATTAAAATAGTCATAACAACATTAGTAATAATGATAATAATAATTAATTATAACTATAATTAAATGACAGACTTAATTTGTTTAAAGCAACTCATCTGTCCGCACTTGCTCTCTGAAAGTGAGTTTGACGATTGCGGTGACGATGAGATTTCTTACTATGACGCATACTGTGGAGCGTGTGGAAAAAATTGGAGACATTTGACGTATCTATCCTCGCACTTGGCTGTAGACCACCTATTAGTTGATTATGCTCGGCTATATTAAACGGGTGATGGGTAGGAAGTCCGCTTTTATTGGTGGTAACGTCCGTTTTCTGAAACTTGAAACAGTCCTTGCGACGGTTCATTTGAGACGGTCCTCGAACCGGATGACCGTTCTGGTTGAAACCAAGAACCCATTCTCTATTATACACGGATCGATAGCGGAAGTCTCCCCCTACTTGCTCCTCGGTAAATTCGCATTTGGCTCCCTTTGCCTTTTTCTGTAACAATATAAAAATACAAAGTAAATGCAAATATTCTATTAAAGTCATTTTTTATAAGAGAAAGTGTTTAAACCTAGCAAAAAACTATTGTTCAGTATTAATTCCTTTACATTTATTTTTTACTTCAACAATTGAACTCGACCCATGTGGTGAAAAGCTTAATTTCTTTTACCACCACTTTACTCAATCACACACACACACAAATCGTGCTTGCATGACCGACTGAAATATGAATGCACTTGAATACTAAAAATACTTTATTGAAAAAGAATTAGTGAAGGAAGAGAAGAAAAGAAAAAAGATCATGTTTTGTTTAATAAATCATATTTGATATTCAGTCAACTTTTTGAAGTATTTGGCTTATTAGTTCATAGTATTATTTTCTACACGCAAGCCTGCCAACCTTTTGACAGGAACGAAATGATGTACATGATACAGCTATTAAAAAGGAGGCCGAAACGATCAAAAAAACTTATGGGAGATGAAAAGAAAGAGAGAGAGATGAGATGAGAAGGAAAAAGTGAGTACGCTTCTAATGGAATTTTATGGACACTGCAAGGAGTCTTATTGAAACAAGTGAGCAGCAAGCAGGCTATGAAAAGATTTTTTTTTTAAATCTATTGATCACTTGCACAACAAATAACATTATGAGTTGATCGGTGACATGACACCATGATTGCCCATACCTGAGAAGCGAGAGAGAGAGAGAGACATAGATTAAAGATAGCATGATTTCAAGTGATTAGCTGGTAAGCTCATTTCTAAACAGATATTTAGAAAAAAATACGTATAGAACAATGAATATATGGTTGGCTTTACATTTAAAAATATACAATACGTTGGCATTCGGACTGGTTCTTATGTAAGCATCAAAGGCCGAAGCCAATAAATTTAACTTGGCTATTTTGTATATATGCATATAACACTAACATTAGCCAACATCATCTCACGTATCACATTGATCAATTTAACAAGTGAGCAGCGAACACTACTACTATTATTTCTTTTTCGGCATTATAACTTTTTATTTAGTTTGACACGAAACCTTGTTCCGATTTATGTGATAAGGCTTATTACCCATGTTATTTTGACAGAGTATCAATTATGATATCGGATAAATGATTGAATTGAAAACAAGGCCGCTCAAGAAGAAAGACGAGAGAGACGAAAAGGTAAAGTACAAAAAAATTGTTTCTAGGGTAGAGCTTATTGTGTATTATTATTATTATTTTGATGTGATGTGATGATGATGAATGATTCTCAAGTCATATTACAACAAGTTTCCATCAAGGAATTAACAGAAAGGATGAGTAGAATAAGACCTAGTCAGGGTTGGCAAGCTTCTACTGGAAAATTCGTAAGAACACGTTTATAATATTAATAATAAAACGTCGTCGTCGTGACGACGAGCAAAACTGCTTGGTCATTTATTTGTCATGGTTTTCCGTGCCCTAAAATCTTTACATTCTCCAAGAGACCAACAGTTTCAGATAAACAGCTCAGAAAGCCGATTCTCTGAGTCTCTCACTATGCTCCCTTGAACCTTCAATTAGTGCTGAACATTTTAAAATTTTCAATTTATCATAGGGCTCATGAGGAAGTCAAAAAAATACCACGCCACATTTCTGTTAGGTTTAACAACTTTCTCCCATTTCACATATAAACTAGTAAAATCTCATATCAATATACATATATTCACTTTATACTCAAGTAATGTTAAAGCACGCTTACCTCCGGTTTGGCTATTAGCTTTCCCTGTCTGTTATAGCACGTGTAATTTTGAGAAAGCCATCCGCGTATCCTTATTCGAATAGTGCCATTTTTAAACATCGACTCAAGAACCAAATCACCTGTGAAAATACAATTAAAGATATTAGACATTTTTATTTAAAACTAATATCATAAATTTAAGTAGTGTAAAGCGTTATTTTCGTATGCTTTAAAGCATTGTAGCATTTAATGAAGCGTATAAAGCTTAATGTTATCAGCTCACTGTATCTGTGCGTCATCATCATCCTCTTATGAAATATGTACATGTCGTGCCACAACTACTACTACCTCCAAAAATAATCTATGTTTCCCCATCTTTCTTTCACTCAATCTGTACCACAAGGGGCTTGAACTGATGACGCTAAGGGTGAAATATGATTAACCCTTAAAAAGGTGTAACTAAATAAAACTGGCATTTTTTATCTTTTGCTTCTTCTCTCTAGCAGCAGCAGCGTTCTATCTTTCTAGTGAAAAAAGTTGTGAATCAGCTATTTTTATCTTGAAACTGTAATGAGTCAGACAAACTAAGAAAAAGGATATTTTTTGGAGATGGGAAAGACAACAACTGTCAAAATATGGTCAGACGGAATTCTCTCTTGTTTTGTTTCCTGGTCAAGTATTTAGCAGTGGGAAGGACAGAGAGAGAAAAAAAATCAAGATATCCAGCGAAATATTTCTTGGTAGTTTTTTCTTACCCTTTCGGGGCCAAAAGACTAAATGAAGCCATTTAGAAATGCTCATAGTAGTTCTTAGGAATTTCACACCTTATATTGTTGAAACAAATTATATAGTAAATACCTACTCACTACCACATATATTATACATAACATTCATAACTACCATTACTAATGTACTACTACTAGTACACATACAAGAGAGAAACAATGATCGAGAAGAAAAGAAGATTTTAATCATTCATTGAAACAAGGTAAAAAAATATGTTCCTTTCAATTGAGCACCAACAGTGGTCAAGCTTGCTGGTATCCCAGAAAAGAGAAAGATGTTATCAACATCCAAGAAATATACTCGTCTCAGTATTTTTTTAAACCTTTTGAACAATTTTCTGGTTAAAAAATGCATAAATACCTACTTATACATTATTATTATTAATATGATCAAATATTTTATGTATGACGCCAGGTATAAAAGTTTTTTTGTGAATGTTGGCCAGTACATCATATTAGCTACCTAATAATGGTAAGAACAAAATGCAGCAATTCGATCAGGAGAAATGAAAACAAGCACTTATGTATGTATAGAAGTTGCTTAAAGTAAAATGCTTTTGGATGTAAACAGGAACAAACAAATTATTTGATTTTATAACCTTCTCAACATTTTGTAACGTTTAGCGAATAAACTGTGAAGCATGTTAACGAATAAAATATCAGATTCCGTGAAATAGACATATATATCTACATCAAAATGTTGCTGAATTTTACTATAAAATATGCGTTGTATTTGAAAACTGTTGTCAATATCGGCTTCCTCAACTTAATTTCCGGGATTTAGGTATAAAAGCAATATTTTATGTATGCCTTTTTGGATTTGATCGCACGATGCATGCAAACAAAACGAAAAAATAAAAAAGAATGTCATGAACGTAGTTTTAACTACTGGCACATTATCATCATCATCTACGTATTTTAGTTCAATTCAAACACATCCTTCCACGTAAGTTTACACATACTTGAAAATTTCTATTTTTATCTGGAACTTGAATGATTCCTTGGAAATTGGAGGATGGCATAGAACAAGAAAAAACCGACTACTGAACGTTATTAAATTACCTGATGGTGTCATACTGTCACCGGCTGACGGTTCTACTTGTATAATCAAACACAATTAGTGTCTAAACTGTCATTTATTTACAATGAATACGGGAGAAAAGCTGTCATTTTAAATGAGAAAATGAAGTCATCACACATCATCATCATCATTGATCGTAGCAAAACAAAAATAAAAGTAAACTGACCTTTAATGAATGAAATGGGAGAAGGATGATGATGATGATGATATCATCAATCCACCTTCCAGTCATCACATCATCATCATCATCCATGAGAAAATAAAAATAATAATGACCATGTGGAGTGCAGTGTATCACTCACTGTACAAATTGAACATTTATGTTTAAAGTTTAAAAAGATATTACGCGATGTCAATGAATTCACACAGAGTGCAGTACAGTGTACTGACACTGACTGACTAAAAACGACATGCGTTTATATGTTGTCGTTGGAACCGCTGCTGCTGCTGCTGCCGTCCAAACACACTATTTATCTATCTTTTGATAATGATAACTGCAAGTCATAAACTGCAATAATAGCATGCATGACTCATAAACACAGCTACACAATATACCTAGTAAGTACAGTTGTCATTCGTCCGTGTAGTTCATTCATAACAAGACATGCCCACTCCATTCCAACGCATGACAATACGAACAAACGGATCCGTCCGTGTGCGTGGCATCTTCCATTTACTTTATCATTAAATGTTGTATGTATGTATGTATTACTATTATTATGCATGTGAATTTAATAATGTACACAGTACACACACACACTCACACAGGTAATAATGCGTTCATTCACCACACCACCAACACCGTCACCTTAAAGTGAAATGAAAAAAAATGTATTCATATTTTTACTATTGACCTAACTCGAACAATGCACACACAAAATTACACAATACAAATAAGTCAGTAGTACTATGTCGTACCAGCCAGCCAAGTAACGCAGTTGACAATAATAATTTGTCATTATTGACTTTTATCAAATAATGAGGCTGCTGTTGTCTGCTGAAGTATGACTTTTCGCATTCTTCTCTACGCACACCACGACACCATCCTCCTTACAGCTTTATCATCATCTGAGTAACCGTTCGATATTATGCGCTGTAATAAATGATGTCAGCATCATGGTCATCATTGTCACTGCATCACCGAAAAGAATTTTGTTGCAAGTATTCTTTTATTTTCTGTTATCAAATGTCAAAAAGCACAAATAGCAATGAACTCGTCTGCCAGCCGGCAGTGTACAAAGCAAATATGTAGCAAGCGCAAGCAAACGCACAAAATCTACCTATGCGCAAATATAGAAAAAAAGGTTGTGTCTCTTCGTTTAGGTATGTATGTAAAGTTGTTTTTTTAATCGCGTTACTTATGATGATGATGACTACTTAGACTCTTGTACGAACGTACGTAATGCTGCTTGATAAGAAATGCCCGGAAAACGATCAATAATTGTCAGTTGACTATCAGTTTCCAGAGCAGACAGTTTTATAAGCTATTATGAGAAAGTAATACACATTAGCTTAAAATAGCTAATAAAGATAAGGGAAAAATTAAATTGTGTGAAAGGATCGTATGACTTGATTTCATAGATTAGGAGCGAGAAATTATGAGTAGAGGTGATAGGTGATGGGGTAATGATTGTATTATGATCAATGATTATATACGGTGATATAGTTATCTGTAGTAATAGGCATGTTCTCACAGTTCCAAGAAAAGTTTTTTTTCAAATCCTCACATCCAAACATTGTCTGTGAGTATAGCAAAGCTAATTTAGAGATCTCAATCAGTGATCATCGTCATCACAATTTTTTTAGTTGAAATTCTATTTATCCTTTACTTAATACTTTGCTCAAGTTGATTTGCCTTTGAAGTAACATGTGGGCAAATAGGCAGTAATATTTGGCTTTCAACTCTACAAATACTGTTATTATTACGTAAAGCTACGAATTACCGAAAGGGTAGGATGATGATGATGAAGATGATGATGATGAAGATATGTGCGTATGACGACGACGGGAAAGGGATGAAAAATTGCCTTTTACATTGCTCTTGATATTATTCCATGTTTCTTGCTTTTACAGCAAAAAATGAGAGCATCAAGGTAAAGTGGTGATTTTTAGAAAATGTGGTTGAGCGTACGAACGATGATTAATGTAGATAAAGCCAGTAATCAGCCTTTGTAATGAGATAATTAGACAAAAATTGAATTTGTATCAAGTGGAGAGGAGAAGGAGGAGATGATGGGTAATAATAAGTAAATAAATCATAAGTTTACATGGTTACATCCGAATTACCGAATCTACATCATCAGTTGATGTAATAAAGAGAATAATAATACCATTAGCCATATGACAATGAATATAATATGAAACGCACTTCCTGTAAAAAGATGTACACTTTGTTGGACAACTTTACAAACAAGCTGCAGACTGGTGAAGACTGGAAAATGACGCAAGAATGAATATAGGAAACAGGAAAGACCAACATTTTAATTTTTAACACGTTAAGAAAAAGTATCGCATCATCATGTACTTGTTTGCTTCGGTCACAAATTGCTTGCAATTAGTTCTAATGAATTATTAATTTGCCAACAGAGTTGGTGCATGAGCTCACTCAAGCGCGCAACTTTCCCTATATTCATTCATTCATTTAAAAAAATATCACACCACCACACACCAAAACAGCTTTTGCTTTCAATGTCAATTTTGTATTGTCACGTTTTCTTGCATCCTAGTTCATGTCCGAGTGTGCGCAAATTTATTTGTTCCTATTCAACTCTGATGGTTCCTGTCATCATAGGTGCATGCAATTTACTCATTAATTATCCTATGATGATGCACATTATGGGCAACAATACAAGAAATGTGATGTCACTCACAAAATGAGCAAAACTGATTTTGTCAGGAAATGAGTTTTCCCTTGACAGATTCTTTTTTTTATTTATAGTGGTATTACAATAGGGTATACTAAGGAGTTGTGACTGTAATGTATATGCAGTAATTTAGTTCTAGGCTAATTCTAGGCTAATTTGCAAATACTTGAAACAATTTAGCCATGTGGATTGAAAAACAAAAACAAAAACTTAAACATTATATTGCACTCTGATTCTTACAATTAGTATGATAAGAATTGTCTTTATTTCAGCAGCAAGGAAAAGGAACAATTTTTTGTCTTGAATGAATATGCATAACGCTCACTTTGTTCAGCTATTACTTTGAACCTACATGGTTTTCAAATCGTACTACATACTTGCTCCACCAACATTTCAGAAACATGCAGCTCAACTAATATCTCACCTACAAACAACAAACAAGTGATGCCATAAAATATGAATAATAACTGATATTAAAACCATAAAACGTGGTTCTCTCTGACTGCTACTTTGCAATGTTATGAAACTGAAACATGAGATTCGTGATACAAACCATGCATCTTGACTGCAATTAAATGCTGATGGAAATAATATATTATTTAGAAATTAAAAATGTTTTGTTAAATCTGCCGACAAAAAAAATCTGCAACTTTTTCTTCTTTTTTTCATCACAGTCAACAGCGCCATTTCATTTGTCATTCCCACCAGGCGCAGACTAACAACTTTGCGCCACTTTGAATCCCACTGCGCATTCTTTCTACTGGGCATGCGGAACCAGAAAGAAAAAAAGGCGAAACAGGAAAAAAAACATTCTATGAAATAAATTTTACAAAAAGAAAAGAAATACAGTATGCAATACAATACGATCATGTTGATCAGAGAATAAATAAGAATGAATGTATCTGTATGTCTATAGGATAAAGATACGTAGGTATGTATGTATGTACCTACATAAATTAAATATATCTATATGCATATTTGTAATGACATCCAACGAATCCATATTGCATATAGATTCGTGAAAGAGTTTACAAGAGACAAAATAAATTTTTGCGAATGTAAAACAAAGCATCACAATGATATACACACGAGTAGAGAGGTAAACCAAGTAGGTAAGTTGTTATGTCTCAAGCATAAAATATTAACCGCCACATCATGCCATGCCTCATTTCACTCAAATTTATTGATTTGAAGTTTAGACAGTCGTCATCGCAAAATCATGATCATCTCTCGTACTCATTTGCATAATCTTTTTTGCCTACTAACGGCAAACCTGTCAACTTGGCTCGTCACTCATCATCATCTTAGCACATAATTTGCATGCATTTATTGTTTTGCACAATTGGTCAAGCACGAAATTGTTATAAAGAGAGGTAAGTAGGTATGCACGTTTCAATAATTATTGTCCACTGTTCACATTAGTTAAAGTGCGCATGAGGGTATGCCATACTGTTCTTGAATTAATGTACAAAAAAAGAAGAAAAAAATGATACAGTTTTCTTCCATTAGTTTTTTTAGTCGTATGTCATTGATAGAAGAAAATGAGCAATAGGCATGTCGATAAGAACAAGCATGCCAATATGCAGTAAGTAACTTGAATATAAATATATACTGCATTACCACTAATACGGTTGGCGCCTACCAAACAGTATCATTTTCAAACTGAGGTGAAGATTACAGCAAAATTGACTTTAATGGGAGTTTGCTGTTTATTACATTTAGTCTTGACCTTGACCACACATCAAAAAATAAGTGTAAACTAATTAGTAGGACATAACAGGTAAATTTGTTTGGACATGCCGAATGCTCTACACTCCCCTTATTTTTTTTGCTTTTAGCATTTTTTGTACAAGTACCATCAACGCAACTGTGAAGAATTAAGTAGCCGACGATTACTAGTTGAACAGCATGTCATTACAATTATCATACTTATCACTAGAGAAATTCCAACTCTTTATAAAAAATACACTCCTTTAATTATGAAAATGTCAGAAAAGCCCATGCAATGGATATTTATTACGACGGCTTTGGAACATGTAAAATTTATCCTAATAATCAGAAGAAAAAATTAAAAATCTTCGTTTTTAAGCACAAAAAATGAGCACTTTGTGTGTGTGTGTTTGCTGCAAGTTTATATACAAATGCCATACCTACGTGTTACGTATATATACGTACGTACGTACACACGTGTATACCTACCACCAACAACTTTGCAATATTGCAACTTGTCTAGTCGCCTGTTGTTCATGGTTGTTCTAGTCGTAGTGGGAGAGAGATACATGCGTAATTTTTTTGACAAGAACACAATGATGACTGCGTTATTGAACTGACAAGTCATCACAGTAAAGTGAAGAAGTTGTGGATGAAGAAGACGAAGAAAAAAAATATTAATCTTTAGAATTTGAAAGACGCATTTACACAGTCATATACATATATTCCCTCATTGCCTACAAGTTTGCTTGCTTGGTTGCAGGCTACCGCAAATCGCGGCAACACAAGTTGACCAAGATGAACAGCTTAAGAAGAAGACGAAGAGTTTGGTCCAGCAAATATACTAATAATAATAATTATATTTTTGTACGTGAAAAACAATGTAAATATTTGCAGGGTAACTATTGAGAAAAGAAGAATGATCATCATCGTCGTCGTTAACAACTGTACTAAAAATGCTGTTCATTTGATAATATTTACGTAGAAATTTTCACTAAATATCTATAGCACATAATATATATTATGCATTATGTATAGGTATTCTGATTATGTGAGTGTAAATAATTGACATGACTAAAGCAAACATCTTTTATGTCTAATTGATCTTATAGTAATAAAACTTGTATAATAATATTTGTGTTTAACATGAAGTAGCTTGTTATATGTATGTACAAGACAACATTAGCAATTTTTATATTTTGTGTGAAATGAATCGGAGGACTAGCTTGGGAAGCAGTAGTAGTGGTGGTCTTTGTAAAGTTTGGTCTTAGCCAAAACAACAAAAATACACCCACGTGGGAAGAATACATATATCATAAATAGAGAGTTGGCTATGCATTGCTAAAATATTATATAATTAACTGTTCTCCAAGTTTACAATCGACTATATAGCATATATACATAGCATTTTCGGTAGTTAGTAGCATTTTTTAGTGATGTTGTTGGAATTTCCCAATAAGTAAATACGTAGTAGTTATATGTTTTTGGTATTTCAAATGAGACAATTTGTGTCATGCCTGCATGTCTGCATGTCACCCGTAAAGACGGCTGCCTGGTATGAAGATGTAATCAAGTTGGAAAACCTAGAATACACTAGACCTCTTCTTTCGTTCTTTCTGCTTCTGTGTACTAAGATTATGACAAATTGACGTTAGTCAGACAATACACAGGTAGTATATTATTAATATTATTGCATATTGAATGGAAAGATACCCGTGCGGGATTGAATTCATTGGGGAATTCTGCAATTTAAAGCGTCGATGATCTGTTGATTAAATGGGCTTCCCAAGAAGCCTCTTTTCTAAGAAGTCGGCGACAACAGCTAAACATCTTTACCAAAATGAGGCTAGTGACACAAAAAATGCGCACGCACTAGGTGGACTTCCCGTACCGAAAGAAGATAATTAGAAAACTGTACATTTGGCAAAGCAAGTTGACAATTTCATCTGTGCACTTTACTGTAATGCATTTCTCCTGCTAATAAAGTATCTAAACAGAGAGGGAAAATGGACCAGAAGAGTGTGTGTGTGGACGTGAGAGAGAGAGAGAGAGACAAACAAAAAATGATATCGGACGGACGACCGGTACTTTTTTGCGTCAAGCTAGTCGTCATACCTACGCATTTTTTTGTGCTGGTCCGTGGTCGTTTCATTCAACGTAGAGAGATGCAGTAAATAAAGTGTAGAAAAGAAGTGTGTAACTTTAAGTAGGTATCTATGAAGAAGGTGTTTATCTCTCCTCCGCTTTTTTCAAATACACATCCGTCTCTACACTCTACCGAAAGCATTTACCTTTCACACCAAAAAAACTCTGACAAAACACTCGTTACATATTGCTACAATTATGAAACAGCTTAGTTTCAGTAAAGAATGTAGAAAACAGGCAGAATTCACAGAACTGGGTATTTCCTCAACATCTATTTTTTTGAAGAATAGAGAATGGAACATGAATTTCTTTCGGAAAGTTTTGAGCAGAAAGAGACAATAGAGATGGATAGCTGTTGTGGAGTGAGGTAGAGATATATATCCTTGGGCATTGTTCAGTTGGATGACATTGTAATGAAATGTTTTAGGTGTAAAAGTAAAACGTCTTGTTACACACAACAACAAAAAGATGAATATCTCCATTAACGAAACGGTATGAATGACAAAGTATAACACTTGAAAATCAAATAGAGACATGTCTTATCTATCTTCCCACCATTATATTAGTATACAAAAAATATCAGCCCTGCTGTTTATTAGTTTTTAAAAATTTCCTTCAAGTTTAAAACACTAAAAATGGTTTTTTTAAATACTGAAACTAATAATATTATTAATGACAATTACTGTAGACGGTCAGCCATTGTCAGTCATAAAAGGTCTTATATGTATTATTTTTCGCAGAAAAAATCTATCAAAGTCGATACACCATAAAATACAACAAGTTATATGGGTAACTAACTAGACGAAAGATTTATTTAGAACCTGGTACAAGTAGGTTACCAATAATAATAATAATATGTAATACACTAACAACAAGCTGTGTGTAGTAGTTAAAAAGAATGTTTCTTTTTTCATTGTTGTTCTGCTTTTCTTCTGTTGTTGATGTCTCACTCACTCACTCGCTCGCTCTCTGCTGCTGCTGCTGCGGTGGTGGTGGTAGAGCAAGAAGAGGAACATTAAATACATAATATCCTGGAACCAGACACCTACATAAAAAGAAGTGATACCTTAGAGAAAAAGCGCCACACTGGAGTGGCGACATCAGGCAGAAAGGAAGAGACATTGACTAATATTATATCATTGTGTGTATGTATATCTTCATAAAATTCTTTAATACCTTCTCAAGAAAAAGTAGTTCTTTCTTCTTCATTTTCATAACAGGCATGTAAGATTATATGTATGCATGTATTTTTTCAGACAGACAGAAATGTTAAAAGAAGCAGATGACAGCATAAAAAACGTAGAATTACGCATAGACACATATGGACAAAATAAGTTTTTGGAAAGAAAAAACTCTGCAGTGTAAATACTTGCTACCTATAATAATATGTTTGTAAAAAATATGCAATGAACTGATGAAAAACTTGTAGTAGCATTCAAACCTTCACAGGTAATTTTATACTTTTAAACTTCTGTTGGTAATTGGTATAGGCAAACATATGAGTAAATGATACAGTTTATTATTGAGCTTTTAAGCTTTATCGATACAAACAGCAGCAATGGCATTACTATATAGTATGCAGCGTATTATATTATAATCTAGTATTGTACTAAGCTTGTACTTACCGTGCGGATCACTTGTATTTTTGGTGGTAGAGACTCGAGCTTTAATGACGACTTGTTTATCGGAACAGCGATGGTTGAGACGATAGGCCCTTTCATTTTTAGGATAACGCTGCGAGGGATTTCTTGACGATTCAATCGACGCGTCTACGGTAAGCATCATCCCTTCCACAATCATCGACTGGAATAAGTAATAAAATAAGTGAAAGAGTATTGCATTGTTATTAATTTGTGTATCGAATATCCCAGGAGGAAACGAGCTTTTGCTTAAAAAATTCCATTGAATAATGGCACAATACCAATAATAGCAGTAGTGCTGGTTAAGGTTAAAGCTAATGGTATAGCGGTGACCTTTTTCTACAAATACTTTTTATACAGTTTACCATTATTTTTTCTCTTTCTGTCTTTCAGGAATTACGCAGGTAAGTAAATATACCTATGTGAAATATAAAGTATCTCGTGCGACTATTACTACTACCATTACTACGGTTACTGTCACCAGGAGCATGGAAAATGGTAGTGGCAGCGGCCAAAAAGAAAACAGAAAGAGCGCAAAAGGAGAGACGAGATTTATACTTTTACTCTCTCTGGATTTTTTTTGAGACGATTGGGTTGAGGGGAAAAAATGCAGCAGGCATTACAATTATATGTACAACAACAGCACAACAATATATTATTTTAGGTAGGTACAATTCAAAGTGCCTTCGGCTCACTCACTCATAATCAGTTTAGAGATGAATTCTATGAATGAGACTTGAATGACAAGTAGGGAATACGTCTAGTTTAGTTTGTTATCACATAATTCATACTCTCAATGACTATTTACGTATACGGGGTGAGTGAGAAAGAAAAAAAAAGGGAAGCTGATGTGATGGTCACACTAGAACACAATTGAAGAGGCAACCCACCTACGTTGCTCTTTTTTCCCCTGTCAAATAATTGTTCGCTGTGTGTGTGTGTGTGTGTGTCTGTCTGTAAAGAGTTTATTTATTTACGAGAAAATATATTAGGTAAGACGTACGGCTGATTCGTATAATTTCTGTATGATTTCATGTAGGTATATAGGTATTTAATCTTTGTCCCATTATGTAAAAAGTTGGCAATGTTTAAAATACAATACAGCGTGGTGTGGTAGGAGAAGTGATCTTCTTGGTGGTTGTTTGCACAGCAGATAAATGATTTTATTATGCAATAACAATAAACTTTTTTTTCGTTGAATTTAACACAGAAAAAGAACAACTCAGTTGTTCTATTACTCAGAAAATATTGTTCATTTTCATAACGTTTTCATTGAAATCTAAGCATAAATGTAGAAAATAAATTATCCGTGAAAAATTAAACGTTTTTTTGTGTACCGTGTGAGGCCGTAGTAGCTACCTCACTTTCGAGATGTATATTTTAAGCATGACTAATATGTTAAAATATTTATTTAAAAAATTAAAGAAAAATTCTAAAATATAATGCCGATTACGTGTATAATACGTTTTTTGTGTAAAAAAAGGGCTTGTCAATAAATTCTAATATTGTGCGCAAATTTTTGAGTAGGTACATAAAAAACATTTTGGTGCATAAAGACATGACAGAAATGTTAATAAAGTAATGCGGCAACTACAAAAGTTAAAACAGTTATGAAGGACAGTAGAAAAAAATATCTGCCTAAAAAGTGTCGAGCTACAATACATAAACCGGTATTTACACTTTCAAATGGCAGAGGGATGATAATGAAGTAACTGGATGAAAAAGTAGACACGTCGTTTCAATAAATCCACCTTTGAGTATCATCATCATATCATATAGTTAGTTAGTTTGTTGGCAGGCGGTATATTATACGTACAACTACTACCTATGTTATTACTTTTTAAAATCTTTTAATTCCACTTGCTCTTGCCGTATTGACTGTTTCGCAGAAAAAAAGTGCTGGCACATTGCTATTGATTTGAAGTCTAGGTTATAATATAAAGACGATATTAATAATAATAAGACACGTTGTGCATAGGTAAACTAGCTTGCTAATAAGTGACGGAAAAGGTGACATACTAGCTGGTTTATAAGAATCTTATTGTTCTTTTCTTCTTCCCAGGTTGCATATTATCTTTATTTCACCTTCCTTACACAATACTTGACAATGCCAACTGCCACCACCAATAACCTCACCATCACCGCAGCAGCAGCAGATCAACGGTTAAAAGTCTGATAACGTTTACAATTTTTTTTCTTTGTCCTTTTTTTCAAGAAAAAAAATAAGAAGCTAGAAAGATGACTGTACAATAATATCATCATCATCATCGTCATATCATTATTACCTCTTCGTTGACGTTACTCCCTTCTCATTTTCTTTTGTTTTTTATGGTGGTATGATGGCATATTCCTGCCAGTTTACCTAGATGCATCACTATTATTATTACCATTGTTGTTGATACGCGGCAAAGGAAAAAGTGTTAAGGAATAATGCGCGACATGTCATAAAGATACGGGGATGATTCCTATTGGGGCCAGCAATGATAAGAAAGTTTACTTTTTTCATTTGTTATTCACTTGTGCATCTTCTTCTTTTTGATTTGTGTGCGCTTGCAATATTAAAACTCAAGTAATAGCTGTAAACTGGATTGTGCGGCCAAGCCCGATGGTTTCCCAGCCCGACTAGAAAGGATTAGCTTTTAAACAATAGAAAAGGGATAATCTAAAGGGCTTAAAAATAGGGTACATCTCAAGCATTTTTCAGTGTGAATTGTCCGATTGTTTCCCAGCCCGACC